>SJYV01051949.1:0-11477 GCA_006410875.1 Neotragus pygmaeus | reverse complement strand
AGAGTTGACTCATTGGAAAAGACTCTGATGCTGGGAGGGATTGGGGGCAGGAGAAGAAGGGGATGACTGGATGGCATCACTGACTCGATGAACGTGAGTCTGAGTGAACTCTGGGAGTTGGTGATGGACAGGGATGTTTGGTGTGCTGCGATCATGGGGTCACAAAGAGTCAGACATGACTGAGCGACTGAACTGAACTGAACTGATAATGAAATACTTTCTTACTTATTTCAAGCTTAACATGTATTATTCTTGAAATCTCTCCAAGACTTTGAGTTTATCCTTCTCCTCTGTTAAGCTCATGCCACTTTTTGAGGGTCTTAGTTACCAGTGGAAATCTAACTTACCCTCAGTCACCAGTTTATATAGGTTAGCACCAATTATCTGTCATCCCTATTCCTTATCTTACTAAGTTTTGTTTTGCTTTTTGGGAATATTTGGCCATAGACATTTGTTTTGAGACTATCCGTTGTCCTATTTAGTTTGGGCACATCAGATATTGATTTTTATTTTACAGAAATTTTACCAACTCTGTAACAGAGGTGCAGGTCCACTTTCTTCAACTTTAGGAACCATGATAGGATCTATGATTTTTGATCATCCTTTACCAAGAATCTGTCTGGAAATTGAAAGCTGCAATCTCATTTTGCTAGAGTCCAGCTCCAGCAGCCAGGGATTCAATCTGAAGGAGTGAGTGGTGTCAGTGACAAACTGAGGCAGCCTCTCATTTTTCTTGGACTGCCTGTTTATTTCAAGCTTATTTCAAGNATCTGTCTGGAAATTGAAAGCTGCAATCTCATTTTGCTAGAGTCCAGCTCCAGCAGCCAGGGATTCAATCTGAAGGAGTGAGTGGTGTCAGTGACAAACTGAGGCAGCCTCTCATTTTTCTTGGACTGCCTGTTTATTTCAAGCTTATTTCAAGCTCTTTTATACTTTTACAAAAGCATGAGGTCAGAGGTTTGATATTTTTAGTTCCCATTGACCCAGATTTATTTTTCTCCAAAAATCATTGTTGCCCCTCAAAAGGAGTTCCTTCCTCAGTGATTCTCTTATCTACTTTTTCTCATGTGTCCTTCTGAATACACTGTAACTCATGCTAATATCTGGGCTGCATACTACATTCCTCATTTAATTCTTACCTTTCTAAGTCCTGTTTGCCTCTAGTATCCTAAGCTCACTATTTCTTAGAAAGGGCTTCTAGCTAATAATATCTCTAAAGTTCCTAATTTCTATAAGCTATAGAAGAATATTGTAACATTACAGCAATCCTTAAATCTTTAGCTTCTAACTATTTAAATTATTCCTAAGCCCTAGCCCTAAATTCAGCAAACTCCTTTGTCATAAACACTTTTCTCACAAATGGACTTCAGATAGCAATCCCTCCCATGGCCTCAAGCTGTGGCCTGTGTGCTCACCCTGGAACAGTCTTTTGTAAGTGTCCTTGAACAAATGTCATTTATTAACTTTATGAATTATTCTTTGAGCACAGCTGCAGAAGGCTTTATGCCTTCTCATGCTCCTCTCAAAAACAATAAGCACCTTAATATTCTCTTCAG
This sequence comes from Neotragus pygmaeus, assembly GCA_006410875.1. Taxonomy (NCBI): domain Eukaryota; kingdom Metazoa; phylum Chordata; class Mammalia; order Artiodactyla; family Bovidae; genus Neotragus; species Neotragus pygmaeus. The sequence goes on along the minus strand of SJYV01051949.1, from coordinate 9,921 downwards.
TCAACTCAGCCGAGGAAAGGAAAACACAAGTCAGAATCACAAAGCCTAACTCCTTCATTCTGGGTCTGTGCTTACGGAACAAGGGAGGAGATTTAGGGCCTTGCCTCCATTTTGTCAGTAATGCCTAACATGGCTCCCAACATCATTTCTCTTTCAGCAACACATTCTCAAATACCTTCTTAATATCCCACTTCATATTAAATTCACTCAACCATATAGTAAGCCAACTGAAAAGCACTTGACTTGATTGACTTTTGATTTTTAGATATTTATTTTGCCATAAACATTTTGCAGATACATTGTTATTTGATACTGTTATTGCTCTTAGATTCTTTTGTTGTTTCTTGTTAGCTAAACTCCCATGAAATATATTGAAATTGGTTACTTTTAATANCTGATGCTGGGAGGGATTGGGGGCAGGAGAAGAAGGGGATGACTGGATGGCATCACTGACTCGATGAACGTGAGTCTGAGTGAACTCTGGGAGTTGGTGATGGACAGGGATGTTTGGTGTGCTGCGATCATGGGGTCACAAAGAGTCAGACATGACTGAGCGACTGAACTGAACTGAACTGATAATGAAATACTTTCTTACTTATTTCAAGCTTAACATGTATTATTCTTGAAATCTCTCCAAGACTTTGAGTTTATCCTTCTCCTCTGTTAAGCTCATGCCACTTTTTGAGGGTCTTAGTTACCAGTGGAAATCTAACTTACCCTCAGTCACCAGTTTATATAGGTTAGCACCAATTATCTGTCATCCCTATTCCTTATCTTACTAAGTTTTGTTTTGCTTTTTGGGAATATTTGGCCATAGACATTTGTTTTGAGACTATCCGTTGTCCTATTTAGTTTGGGCACATCAGATATTGATTTTTATTTTACAGAAATTTTACCAACTCTGTAACAGAGGTGCAGGTCCACTTTCTTCAACTTTAGGAACCATGATAGGATCTATGATTTTTGATCATCCTTTACCAAGAATCTGTCTGGAAATTGAAAGCTGCAATCTCATTTTGCTAGAGTCCAGCTCCAGCAGCCAGGGATTCAATCTGAAGGAGTGAGTGGTGTCAGTGACAAACTGAGGCAGCCTCTCATTTTTCTTGGACTGCCTGTTTATTTCAAGCTTATTTCAAGCTCTTTTATACTTTTACAAAAGCATGAGGTCAGAGGTTTGATATTTTTAGTTCCCATTGACCCAGATTTATTTTTCTCCAAAAATCATTGTTGCCCCTCAAAAGGAGTTCCTTCCTCAGTGATTCTCTTATCTACTTTTTCTCATGTGTCCTTCTGAATACACTGTAACTCATGCTAATATCTGGGCTGCATACTACATTCCTCATTTAATTCTTACCTTTCTAAGTCCTGTTTGCCTCTAGTATCCTAAGCTCACTATTTCTTAGAAAGGGCTTCTAGCTAATAATATCTCTAAAGTTCCTAATTTCTATAAGCTATAGAAGAATATTGTAACATTACAGCAATCCTTAAATCTTTAGCTTCTAACTATTTAAATTATTCCTAAGCCCTAGCCCTAAATTCAGCAAACTCCTTTGTCATAAACACTTTTCTCACAAATGGACTTCAGATAGCAATCCCTCCCATGGCCTCAAGCTGTGGCCTGTGTGCTCACCCTGGAACAGTCTTTTGTAAGTGTCCTTGAACAAATGTCATTTATTAACTTTATGAATTATTCTTTGAGCACAGCTGCAGAAGGCTTTATGCCTTCTCATGCTCCTCTCAAAAACAATAAGCACCTTAATATTCTCTTCAGTCAACTCAGCCGAGGAAAGGAAAACACAAGTCAGAATCACAAAGCCTAACTCCTTCATTCTGGGTCTGTGCTTACGGAACAAGGGAGGAGATTTAGGGCCTTGCCTCCATTTTGTCAGTAATGCCTAACATGGCTCCCAACATCATTTCTCTTTCAGCAACACATTCTCAAATACCTTCTTAATATCCCACTTCATATTAAATTCACTCAACCATATAGTAAGCCAACTGAAAAGCACTTGACTTGATTGACTTTTGATTTTTAGATATTTATTTTGCCATAAACATTTTGCAGATACATTGTTATTTGATACTGTTATTGCTCTTAGATTCTTTTGTTGTTTCTTGTTAGCTAAACTCCCATGAAATATATTGAAATTGGTTACTTTTAATATTAAAATCTGATGTATGTATAAGGACTAGATTATAATTATATATTTTCAAATCATTTTTTTAAATCCATTATCCTTTTTGACATAGATATTGTTAGTTCATTCTTTAGCTTAGAAGTGTAGAAATTTGAGGGTCATTTTTTTCCACAGACTTCACTAAAATTTTATTCCTACCTTTCCCTGGCATTTGCCTCTTGTATTCTCTTAAGTTTCTGTTTTGCCTAGGATCAGCATGCCCTCAGAGCATGACCTAATTTTAGAGTTTGCTCTCTTTCAAGATTTATGACTCAGTTTTGTTTTTGGTCTTTGAAAAGCTTTCTTCCTTAAATCAGGTAAGCCATAGGTTAAAAAAAAAAAAAAAAACTAACATTTTATAGAACTTACAGCTGAAGGATTTTAAAGATATCAGAACCTCCTTTTTGTTAAAAAATGGAAGTGTCAAGTATAAAATGTATATTATTAAATATAGGCTCTCATTTAGGACCTTGACTCAGTGATTTGTTTCTGAGAATTGGATTGTCAGTCAGTATTAAAGCTAGAGAGAACAGAAAGGACTATACCTAGTAGAAGACGGCCTGTGAATGTAGGTGATACTGTACTTTATCCAGAGAGGATGAGCTTTTGGCTCTCTCTTTTCAAGGAACTCAGTCCTCACTAACTGGCAAGGAGAACAAGTTAAAAGGTCAAAGGTTCAGGTCTAGAAAGGAAGACTTAATGTGTTGAAAATTGTTCCCCAAAATTCCTCTCCACTTAGAAATTCAGAATGTGACTTTCTTTTGAAGTAGAGTATTTGCAATGCTGTTAAAATAAGAATCAAGCTGAGATCATAATGGGTTTAGAGTGGATCCTAAACCCAGTGAGAATATCTTTAGAAGAGACAGAAAATGACCTTCAGAGGCAGAGGAGAAAAGGCCATCTGAAGATAAAGGCAGAGATTTCCTCTTGTTCTGCGATTAACCAAAGGAAGCTGGAGCCATAGGCTTTCTTTCTGGAAGCCTTCAAGAGACCATGACCCTTGTCAATACCTTGACATTGGTCTCTGACTTCCAGAACTGGACTGTGAGAGAGACTATTTCTTTTGTTTTGTCTACCATGTCTGTGGTATTTTCTATGGCACCTCTGGGGAATGAATGCAAAGGGTTGTAAGTACTTGGTACAAAGCAAGATCACTCCCTAACACTACAGATCTGAAAGCAAGATTCTTGCTCTGCAGAGGGAGAGAAAGTCAACTAGTTGCAATTAAGAAGCAGCGAGTGCATCAGGAAGGCATTATGTACTTGCACTCAGTTTACTTGATTTGCCATCTGGCTTCACAAGGTTCTAGCTGTGTGATTTTTCTTCTCTGAACATCGGTTTCCTACTCTCTAAAGTGAGGAGAATACATATTCCTATTTTATAAGTTGCAGTGAAGATTAAGGAAATTAATACATAAAGCACTTGACACAACAATGCCTGGCACATTTTAAGTATTACATTTACAGCTACCAGAGCCATGACTATAACCACGATGATTATGGATCACATTGTATCAAATACTGGATATAGATAAGTAGACAGAAGAGAAAGTCAATTATTACTATCCATATTTTTTTTAATTTAAATTTTGCCTTTTTTTTTTTTTTTTGCTAGGAGAGTGCTATAATAGATAATCTGTTAGTGGAGTAAGGAAATATAAATTATTTATTTCCTTTTGTTAAGTGTCCCCCCTGTACCAAAGTACCTGTACCTGGCCCAACTTTGGTGACTGGTTCCTCTTTAGGAAGGAAGAAACCCTGACTCCTTCATTTTAGTGTGCCCTCAGGATCCTTTTGAGCTCTGACTAGTGTATGCTGCTGCTACTAAGTCCCTTCAGTCATGTGCAACTCTGTGCAATCCATAGATGGCAGCCCACCAGGCTCCGCTGACCCTGGGATGACTAGTGTGTGTGTGTGTGTGTGTATGTGTGTGTGTGTGTAGCAAAAGAACATTCTGAACAGGAAGAATATCATGAAAATTGAGTATATGCAGTCTGCCTTGCATACTCAATAAATGACAAAAATATCTATAGACCCAAGGTGGAGTGAATGAGAGGAGAAGTAATAAGCATTAAAAAGCAAGAGAAGTGAGAGATGCTACATCATGGAATGCTTGTAGGCCAATGTAAGGAAATGAGTTGGCTCTTATTCTGCATGGAAAAGGGAAAAAAGGGAAATATTTTGAACACATGAGTGCCAGAGTGTAAATTACTAAGAGAATTATCATAGCTTCACTTTTGCAATTACATTAAATCGGGGTAAATTTATAAATAGTGAAATTAGTCTGAAAGGCTACTGAAATAACCCAGATGAGAAATAGTAGTGATTAAATCAGGATGTTAGCAGTAGAGCTGGTTAAGAGGTAGTCAAATTTTACTGATATTTAATATTCTGAAAGCAGAAGCAATGGATACTTTTGACAATGAATGTATGGTATGAAAAAGAGGTCAGGAATGACATGAGGCCATTTTGATCAAAGAAGTAAGAAATGTAAGTTCTTTTTTTTCTGAGATAAATTTGAAGATGAGTAGGAAAAACAGGAACTTGTTTTTCAAACACTAGTTTGAGAAGCCTGCTAGACATCTGAATGGTTATGATGATAAAGCAGCTGGCTCTATGAGTTTGGAGATATCTAAGCTTACGCATAAATTTCAGTTTATTGGTGAAGAGAGAGCATGAAAATCCATGACACTGATAACAATAAGAAGGGAGAAAATAAAGAATAAAAACAGAAGCTACTCAAAAGCTTTCCTTTGAGGCAAACTATATTTTTAGATAGCCAGAGTCCTCTTACTCAGGCTATGTGTGCTATCATTTGGACCTGCCCTAGGCAGACTGTCGATATTGTTATTTTCCAATGCATTTCACACACTCAAATATTTAAGAGAATTGCTTTCCTCCATTTTTTGTAAACTCATTTTCAGATTATGTTTCTATAATAAGAATGCAATACCTTGATGTTTATTTCCCACTCAGCATGTTAAACTATGATTAACTTCAAAAATATCTCATGCCTAAAGGAAACTGTATCCACTGTGTTTTCTTTCTTTCCTTTTTTTTTTTTGCTTTCTATATAAACAAGTATGTGATTTATTCAGCATATAGTTTACTTCCAAAGATGATTTTTAGATATTTCTTGTGTTGAGATTACCTTTAGGTTTGAAGCTGTTGAAAAACCTCTGCTTATTTAAAAATTAAGGCTTTTGTTCATTTTGAATAGGTGTCAGGTGATGATGGACCCAATCTGTTTTATTTTTTTTTATTAAATTTATTTATTTTTAAATTTAACTTTACAATACTCTATTGGGTTTTAGTGTATAACCTTTTATTATTATTATTATTATTATTATTATTTTGATAAGGAACACAGTTGCTACACAGTTTTTGTTTTTCTCAAAGGATTCCATTCTTTCATATTTATCCTTCATTGATGTTCTTTTGTGTTCAGAGCTGTTTTTTTAATACTGTTCCTGAAACTTGTTTTTAAACTTAATCTAAGGATTCATGTCGATGTATGGCAAAGCCAATAGAGTATTGTAAAGTAAAATAAAGTTAAAAAAATTAAAATTAAAAAAATAAAAATAAATAAATAAAATGGAGCTGATGAGACATATAAAAACACTGTGGAATGTGGGTAAAAGTATTGCATTTTTATAAAACTTAACATCTAGTCCCAACTACTTGCTTTGCCATTTATTAAATGTGTGATTAAAATTATACATCTAGAGATTCTCAGTCTCAAGTTTCTCCTTTCAAGAAAAATTGAATGTAATGATGCTGTGAATTTTGTTTCTGTTATTTCTCTCTTTTTACTTAAAAAAATATTTTTTAACTGAAGGATAATTGCTTTACAGTATTTCATGGTTTCTACCAAACATCGATTTGAATCAGCCATAGGTTTATCTGGTTACATAGTCCTGATCCAAGAGCAAAAGGGGCTGATAATTGTAACCAAAGCAGGAAGAATCAGGCTTGGTGACTATCTAGCTAGTTTTTGTCACATATACTGCAGTTCTCCTGACCACCATCCCAACACCAAAAATGTGAAATTATTTACTGCAGTACAGTTTTATCTACAGGTAATTTATATGAGTAACATAGCATTATTCTTCAACATAATCACATTAATTAATTTAGATCCAGTCCATGTCAAAGTTTTAATAAATTTAAACAGATGTGTTAGGATTTAGTGTAGGTATGAAGAAGACATTTCTCTCCGAGGGAAAAGATGCACATTTAATTACACTGAAGTCATAGAACCTCAGGGTGTTTTTGAAATAAGAGTCATCTGGGAAGATTTAGGTGTAAGTTTTCCTAAAGAAAGGAGAATATGGGCCAGATGACCTTTAGTAATCTCCACCAGCCATATAAGTCTGTGACATTTCTACTAGCTTTCTAAAATACATCCTATTAGGATGATATTATAAACATTTATAGTGTATAAGAAAAATGTCCAGATGCTTTTCTACCATTCTTAAGAATTTCCTGTGATCAAAGAGTACTCTTTAAGCTGTTCTAAATCATCTTTCTAACTTCTAAAATGGTGTAATACCAATAATAATAATAATAGAACTGTAAAAGGCTGTCCTTGTCTTGGTCTCACTTGTAAAACTCTGGAGTACCTATAATGAGTGTCTTAAAATCTGTAGTAATAAATCTGTCACTGGAGGAAAAGGGGCCGGGAGGAACCTAGTCCTCACAGCCTTCTATTTTTATTATTATTATTTTTTAAGTCAATGTATCATGGCTTAGTCTCAAAGTTTTAGAATTAATATAAATCACAATGACTTGGGAGTGGTGCATAAATTTGTAAAATTTTTACTTAATTCCATGGGCACCTCTCACAGTAATTACTGTTTTCTTAATAAGATTCAACACTGAGTATAAAGACAAACAAGTAAATCAACAGAAAAACAATTCCCCTCTTAACATATTTTTTGTTTAGAGTTTGTTTCTTCACTGCAAGCATAAATTAAGTCCTCTAAGAACATATGAGGATACCAGTTGCTCTATATCCTTGTAATCATTTGGAATTTTTTATCGTTTACTTTTAGCCATTTTGAGAATTTGTATTAATAATGGTTAAACAAATATGATTTTAATTTGCATTTTCCCAAGTGAATGAAGTTGAGTATCATTTTTACACTAATGAATTTGGGGTGCTCTTTTTATGATATATATGTGCTCAAATATTTTATTCATTTCAAAGTGTACATTCTGTTTTTTGCTTAAAAATTTGTGTGAAGGAGTTTATTATAAACTCATTTACCCAACATTGTTAAGAATAGTCATTTGTTAAATGTCAGGTCAAGAGTAGAAACGTCTACTCATGCAGATGCATGTGACTCATGTCCATCACATCGGTGATGACATCCAACCATCTCATCCTCTGTTGTCCCCTTCTCTTTCTGCCTTCAATCGATCCCAACATTAAGGTATTTTCCAATGAGTCAGTTCTTCACATCGGGTAGCCAAAGTACTAGAGTGTCAACTCCAGCATCAGTCCTTCCAATGAATATCCAGGACTAATTTCCTTTAGGATTGACTGGTTGGATCTCCTTGCAGTCTAAGGGACCCTCAAGAGTCTTCTCCAACACTACAGTTCTAAAATATCAGTTCTTCAGCAATCAGCTTTCTTTATTATCCAAATCTCACATCCATACATGACTGCTGAAAAAACCATAGCTTTGACTAGACAGAATTTTGGGGGCAAAATGTTTCTGCTTTTTAATATGCTATCTAAGTTTGTCATAACTTTTCAAATTTCAAGGAACAAGAGTCTTTTAATTTCATAACTGCAGTAGCCACGTGCAGTGATTTTGGAGCTTAAGAAAATAAAGTCTGTCACTGTTTCCATTGTTTCCTCTTCTATTTGCCATGACGTGATGGGACCAGAAAGCATGATCTTCATTTTTTGAAAGTTGAGTTTTAAGCCAGATTTGTCACCATACTCTTTCAATTTCATTGAGACACTTTAGTTCCTCTTTACTTTGTCATAAGGATGGTGTCATCTGCATCTCTGAGCTTATTGATATTTTTCCAGATAATCTTGATTCCAGCTTGTGCTTCATCCAGTCAGGCATTTCCCATGATGTACTTTGCATATAAGTTAAATAAGAAGGGTAATAATGTACAGCCTTGGCATACTCCTTTCTCAATTTTGAACCAACCTGTTGTTCCCTGTCCAGTTGTAACTGTTGCTTCTTGACATGCTTACAGATTTCTCAGGATGCAGGTAAGATAGATGGTCTAATATTCCCATCTTTTTAAGAATTTTCCACTGTTTGTTGTGATCCACAGAGTCAAAGGCTTTGGCATAGTCAATAAAGCAGAAGTAGATATTTTTATGTCATTCTCTTGCTTTTTCTATGACTCAACAGATGTTGACAGTTTGATCTCTGGTTCCTCTGTCTTTTCTAAATCCAGATTGAACATCTGGAAGTTCATGGTTCATGCACTGTTTCAACAGCCTGGCTTGGAGAATTTTGCGCATTACATTGCTAGCATGTTAATGAGTTCAGTTGTATGGTAGTCTGAATATTCTACACATGGACATCAACAGATGGTCAATTCTGAAATCAGATTGATTATATTCTTTGCAGCCAAAAATGGAGAAACTCTATATCATCAGCAAAAAAAAAAAAAAAGGAAGATAAATGTGGGTCAGACCATGAACTCCTTATTGCAAAATTCAGACTTAAATTGAATAAAGTAGGGAGAAATAAGGAAAAACTAGACAATTTAGATATGACTTAAATAAAATTCCTTAAGAATATACAGTGAAAGTGACAAATAGATTCAAGGGATTAGTTCTCATAGAGTGCTTGAAGAACTATGGAAGGAGGTTTGTGACATTGTATAGGAAGCTGTGATCAAGACCAACCCCAAAAGAAACTGAAAAAGGCAAATCGTTGTCTGAGAAGATCTTGCAAATATCTGAGGGAAAAAAGAGAAGCCAAAGGCAGAGGAAAAAAGAAAATATATATCCATCTGAATGTGGAATTGTAAAGAATAGCAAGGAGAGATGGGAAAGGTTTCCTCAGTTATCAATGCAAAGAAATTTAAAAAAATGATAATAGAATGGGAAAGACTAGAAATTTCTTCAAGAAAATTAGAGATACCAAGGGAATATTTCATGCAAAGATGGGCACAATAAAAACAACGCCATGGGAATATATATCATAAGGGTAACATAAAGAGTACAACATATCATAAGGGTATATAAAGAGTAAGCCAAAAAAAAAAAAAAATTGAACAACTGGGAACAGAGAAAAGAAAATAGAAACAGAGCATACTAAGTCAACTAAGAAATGTCAAGTAAAGGAGAGTAGAGAGTTAAGCCAGCTGCTTCACCAATCTTCACATTGCCGTTGGGTGATTCACCTGAATATCCACAAAAAACTCTCCCTCACATGAGGCTGCTCTCACTGTAATCTCTACCTATTCTTCAGCAAACTCATTGGATACATCCAATTCTGTCTGCTTTTGGCAAATGCCTTCCTTTATTCCTGCTACCTCACCACAAGTCACAAGCTCAAAATCAACATTTGCATTAGACAATAATGACATTATCAACCTTATTCTCTGTTCATAACGTCATTTTGGGAACTGCTATACCACACAACTGCACTAATTTCACACGCTAGTAAAGTAATGCTTAAAATTCTCCTAGTCAGGCTTCAGGAACACATGAACCGTGAACTTCCAGATGTTAAAGTTGATTTTAGCAAAGGCAGAAGAACCAG
>SJYV01051945.1:13565-28784 GCA_006410875.1 Neotragus pygmaeus | reverse complement strand
CCACTCACGTATTCTTGCCTGGAGAATTTCATGGACAGAGACTGCCAGGCTACAGTCCATGGGGTCATAAAGAGTCTGAAATGACTGAGTGACTGACATTCCAATCCAGCAGCCACTAAGTACCATAACCAAGACACTGCAATCAGGTAGGAGGAAGATGACTAAACCAAGTGCTTCAAACTCAAACACCAGCGAACAAATTACAAGCCATATGACATAACTGAGTAAAATAATCTCCATTTGAAAACTATGGAGTGAGGCTGCAACCCTCTACCCAGATGAGTATCCCTAGGCCTGAAGACTGGGACCAGGGTGTGTGTCTGCAGTGAAAAGATCTTGTGCAAGTAGACGATGGTGTCTGGACAGAGCTGAAGATGCCAGAGTGGAAGCATAAACCACAGGCTGAAAACTGGATCTCCCAATGGCATCACATCCACAACAGAATTTTGAGAATCTCAAATCTGAATTTAGCCTTCTCAGTTGTGACTGAAGGTATGCTGAAAGTTACTCAGTAGTGTCCTNATGCCAGAGTGGAAGCATAAACCACAGGCTGAAAACTGGATCTCCCAATGGCATCACATCCACAACAGAATTTTGAGAATCTCAAATCTGAATTTAGCCTTCTCAGTTGTGACTGAAGGTATGCTGAAAGTTACTCAGTAGTGTCCTACTCTTTGTGACCCCATGGACTATACAGTCCGTGGAATTCTACAGGCCAGAATACTGGAGTGGGTAGCCTTACTCTTCTCCAGGGGATCTTCCCAACCCAGGGATTAAAACCAGGACTCCTGCACTGCAGGTGTATTCTTTATCAGCTGAGCCACAAGGGAAGCCCGTTTGGTAAAGTAGGATGATTTAAAAAAAAGAAAAAAAACATATTTCATAGAAACTCTTTTCACCTTAGTTTGTAACTTAATTATGGAAATAGAGGAAATGTGGATATCTTTTTGTGTTCTCTCCCTGGCTCACAGATGTTTAAGGATGAACCTGGATATTGGCCTAGGCATAGGAGAGCTCTGTGGACAGAGAGAAGGAAGATAGTCATTATACTAGTACAGTCTCTCTAAAGAGGACAGGTATTCTCAGATTCTCATTGCCTTCAGAGAAGGCAATGGCAACCCACTCTAGTATTCTTGCCTAGAGAATCCCTTGGACAGAGGAGCCTGGTGGGCTGCTGTCCATGGGGTCGCACAGAGTCAGACATGACTAAAGTGACTCAGCATGCCTGCATGCATTGGAGAAGGAAATGGCAACCCACTCCAATATTCTTGCCTAGAGAATCCCAAGGACAGAGCAGCCTGATGGGCTGCTGTTTATGGGGTCGCACAGAATCAGACATGACTGAAGCGACTTAGCAGCAGCAGCAGCATTCTCAGATTCAGAAAACTGGCCAGAGTTTCTGATTTTTACAAAGATTTTAAAAATCCAATTTTTAATGCAAGTTTTTCTATTTTTAAAAACTTGGCAACTAATCAAAAGTATTAACACCTGGTAGCAAACCCTGGGACAGGGGAGCCTCATGGGCTGCCGGCTATCGGGTCGCACAGAGTTGGACACGACTGAAGCGACTTAGCAGCAGCAAACCCTGAACAGTACAAAAACCACTTTGACATCTAGACCAACACTTTGCCAATGGACCACCAGGTTATAATATCTGAGCTTGAAGAAAGCTTCTAAAAACCTTCTCTCAGAATCCTCACCAGACTCATGATTAATAATGATGGAAATAGATAGTACTTAGAGAATACCTCATACAAAGCTAGGCATTATATTAGGACCACTGAACACATTCTCTCAACAGCATTCATATTTTAAAATGTGTTTTCATCTATGAGAAAGCTTTGGAGTTCAGCCATCAGTCTTCACCCAACCAGTCTATTCTGTAATAAGTCTTCTCAAGAACTCTGTTTATGCTTTTGCATGGTGACTTGACTATGGCAAGGTTAAAGTATGTGCACGTAGGTTAGAACAATTTACCTGGTCTGTGGAGGTCTTTTACTTTGGCACAAATTGTAATTAAGTGTATTAATCTGTTTTCCATATTGATTCCAAGTCTGTTATTCAATAAAAAATCTTGGACAAGTGAAACCTGAACCCTTCCGAGCAAAAACTCTTCTGCTTCTATGCCAATAAAGTGTCATCCCTTGATTATGACTTCGTTTATAGCCTTTCCATAACTCCTTCAAATGGTATTCTAGATGGGCTATAAAGCAGTTAATCAGAATAAATTAAAATTTGTATTTAGCACTAAAATGTAAATTAATTGTATGTTTTCTCCCAAATCTAACCATTTTAAACATCTGGTATATATATTTTAGTGCTTCATTCACTCTAATGGTGATAATTTTAGCAAGTTGTTAAAACTGCTTTTCACTTCCCCATCATGGCAGTCCAAGGGATGCAGCTCATGTGTCAGCACTGAAGCATCTCTTACAAAATCATTAGAAAAACAACCGGTCCTCTTTGGTTCATCATAAAGTAAAATAGAGCAGAACATTATCATCTGCCCACTGCCAACCAGACAATGAAACCACTGGCCTGACTGTGAAGAAAGTTTAAAGTTTTCAAGAATCAAGGGCATTAAGTACAGAAAATTAATCTTTTCACTGCCATGTTTTATTCTTTTGAATATCAATTTTCACCAGCTGTGATAGCTTGTGTAGCATCTGCTAGAAAGTAGGGAAAAAATGCACAGAAATTATACTTAAGTACAGCAATAATTTTATTTATTTTTTCCTTATGATTAAGGCCAACAGAATCATGGGAAATTCATGACTTGCAAATGATATAAATTACATAAAGATTGAAAATGCTCATAACTTACTTTTAATTAAGTAATAAGCCAGAACAGATTTTTCTATAGTTTTGATTAATGTGCATTTCAAGTGACAAGCAATAACTCATGCAAAGACTATCATATATTGAGTCCAAGATGTGCATATTTCACTTTTACATTCCAAAGCTGTTTCAGTTCCTCTTAGTTCTTTGCTATTCCTATTTAACATTAAATAGCTAACTTGACCAATTGTTTCCCCAGAATTATTCAGCCTTTTAACTCAATTATCTTTCTCGTTTGGTTTCCTAGACATGGAGAGTTTTAATTCCAATGCCTATAATTACAAGGAGAAAAAAAGTAGAATGCAGATAGGTCTATATTCAGGTCACCAAATGTTCCATGCTTGTGGATTCTCTTCCTTGTACTTTACTGAAATGGTCATTTACACAGACATTGCTTCAGTTACTACATGTAGAAAAATCACCATTTTTTAAAAAGTAGACACAGTTGGCAATTCAGTTTTTAACAAAAATTTGCAGTTTCTTTTAACCAAAAAGGGAAAAATGAACAATACTCATAGAGCAAAATGACTGCACTAACTTCCCTTCTTACTCTAGAACTCAGGGATTCTTCTGCTTGTCTGGTTGCTACTGCTAAGTCGCCTCAGTCGTGCCCGACTCTGTGCAGCCCCAGAGATGGCAGCCCACCAGGCTCCCCCGTCCCTGGGATTCTCCAGGCAAGAACACTGGAGTGGGTTGCCATTTCCTTCTCCAATGCATGAAAGTGAAAAGTGACAGTGAAGTCGCTCAGTCGTGTCCGACTCTTAGCGACCCCAGGGACTGCAGCCCACCAGGCTCCTCCGTCCATGGGACTTTCCAGGCAAGAGTGCTGGAGTGGGGTGCCATGGCTGAGTAATAAATCCAAACACCATAAAGAAGCCATAGGGCAGTAAATATAAGACTAAAAATGGAATCTGAACATAAAGTATCTAAATACACATGCACCACTATCTTAGTTTGGGCTGTTATAACAAAAATACCATAGGCTGGGTGACTTTTAAATAGCAGAGATTTATTTCTCACAGTTTTGGGGGCTAAGAGTCCAAGATCAAGGTGGTAACAAGTTCAGTGTCTGGAGAAAGCCCACTTCCTGGTCCACAGACANTAAGAGACAGCTCATACTCCTCCTCCGAGTAGTTCTCTGCGGAATGAGCACACAGAGGGAAGGGCCCCCTGAGATTCCGACCCGAGCTGTGCAGGGAGCCGTGAGGACACGGCCCCCACGGGCGGCGCGGCAGGTGGCTGGCCCCCACGTGCCCCCCGGTGGTCTTCCTGCCCCTTGCAGGGTTCACCCCCACGTGCCCCCCACCATGGTCTGGCCCCTCCTGCCCACCACAGGGTCCTGGATCTTCGGCTGGACCGGTCCCTGCCTGCCCGCCCCCACCTCAGGGGAGACAGTGACCCCAGCTGTGACAGAAGACGGCCCAGGATGGTGCCAGACCGGAGAAGGCACCACGGCTTCGCGCAGCTCGCTCAGTGGCTGGGTCCCAGTGTGGGGGCGGGGCTTGGACACCCACCGCCCGAGGGCTGCCTGCAGACCCTCGCATGCCCTCCCCAGCTCCTCACGCCCGCAGGCTCATAGCCAGGAGCTGGCGTCCACGGCAGAGAGGCGGCCTGAGGCGGCACTCACCAGTGGACTTGGCCTTGGGGCCGGCCTGCATGGCGCTGTCCTCGTGGTCAATGGGCTGGCTGGACAGCGAGAAGATCCAGATCTCAGCCACCTTGACCGCGACCTCCTTGATGTTGCTGCAGAGGCTCAGCACCTGTCCGCCCTCTGCCGGCTGCTGCAACACCTGTGGGGGCATAGCTCTGGAGACCCTGCTGGCCCATGCTGGGGGCCACACGTGGGGGTCCGCTGGGCCTTCCTCTCGGCAGCGACCAGAGGGGCCGCGGTCAGCCAGGCAAGCATGGGGGGCAGGGGGCCCACAGGGCGGGAGGACAAGAGGACACGGGGCCAGTGGCCGGGCCGCAAGGGGCCTGCCATCAAGCGGGGCGGTCAGTGCCAGGCCCAGCCCCCAAGCCCCAAAGGCCGCTGAGGAGGAGTGGCGTGGTGACGGGCAGTGTGTGACACCCCAGGAGCCAGCTCAGATAGGGCCCGCGCCGCAGGACTCAGCGCCGGGCACCAGGCCCCAGGGGGCCAAGGAGGACGGGCCCCTGTGCGAGCCGGTGCTCTGGGGCCACAGGGCGGACGGCCCCTGGGTTTGGCCCAACAGGACGGGGAAGCCCTGGGGCCGCTCGGACCAGGAGAGAATCAAGCAGACCTCTTTCTGGGCAGCAGAGCCCCGCCAGCCCCCACCTGGCACCGGCCTGTGCCCCCCACTGGGATCCCAGGTGCCCAAGCAGTTCACTGGACGGGCCTCGTCATGACAAGCCAACGAACAGATGCCTCGGCGTGAGAAGCTGTGTTTGGGGTCCTCTGACCCGATCCGGCCTCTGACGCCCGAGTTTCAGGGACCGGGTTCTCTTTTGATTTGGGGGACTCAGCTGGGGCGGTCAGCTCTCTCGTCAAGGAAGAAAACGAGGCTTTGACAAAAGCGGTGCCTCCTGTCACCGTCACTGAAGAAGCCGTGTTACTAGGGGGGCCGGCCCCCACCCCCGGCAGCCTCCGTCCCGCGGGGCAGGGGGCTGGGGCAGCACGGGCGGGGCGCCTGCAGGGACGCGCCTCCAGCTGCCCGCCCGCCGCCACCCTCACCTCGGCCATGTTGACGGAGCCGGCCGCCAGCGTCTTGTAGCCCAGGATGGTTCGGTGCTTGTATCTCTTTCTTCGCTGCAGCATGATCTGAAGCTTGTTGCCTTCCCTCTTCAGGAAGTGGGGGTACTGCGGGGGAGGAGCTACAGTGGCACAGACCCTCGCCCCTCCACACCCACGGGTCAGCGTCTGAGTCCGGGGGCTCCCGGCCCGCTGCCCATCACGGGCCGCGGCCACAAGAATGGCCACAGGTGGCAGACGTTCACCGCGTGCTCAGGCCCTCAGGAGGGGCCCTCCCGCCTCGGGTAACTCAGCGGGGCACCTGCCTGGCAGTCCAGGGCGCCGTGCCCCCCCAGCACGCTGGGCCCAGGCGGCTGCGCCCGCTCCCGGGACCCCGGCGCTCGTGCACACTGGCGCGCTCGTTTCCTCAAGGGTCACAGCTAATAGGCTGATGTGAAAGCTGGGGGGCCACAGGCTGTGCCCCGCCGGGGCGGAGGTGGGGGTGAGACGCCCGGGTCCACGCCCAAGGAGCCACAGGCTTGAACACAGCGGACCGCCCGCTCTGGAAATTACACTCAATAGACTGCTTCCTGGGGCATCCCCGGCGCCCGGGGCTCCGGCTCTCGCTGCTGAGGGCTATGCTCAGTCCCTGGTGGGGGAGCTGAGATCCCAGAAGCCGCTGCACGTGGCCAAATAAACAAAATAATAACAGAACCTGATTCTCCTCACCACCACCCCTGCAAGGAAAAGTCACCACAAAACCCAGAAGCCACCATGGGGCTGGGGCCGTGAGGCGGCCTGGGGGGCGGAGGAGGCTGCCAGGGGTCTCGCAGGCGGCCTGGGGGCAGTCTGGCAGGGGAGGCTGGCAGGGGTCTCGCAGGCGGTCTAGGGGGCCCTCGCAGACTGGCCGCAGCTCGGCCCCTTCTTACGCGCTCACAGCGAAAGGGGTTTCTGGGGTTTGGAGGCACTGACGCTAATACAGCAGGTGTGCTGAGCCAGAACCGCAAGGGCTGGATGGAAACAACTCGGGTCTTAATTACGCAGAGCAGCGCGGGGAGGAGGGGCCTGAGGGTGTGGCGTGCCCAGCGCCCGCCCCCTGGGAGACCAAGGCCTCACGCAGGGCGGTGGGGGGGGGTCCCGGTCTGAAGCCCTGCAGCGGCGCAGCCCTGAACGCCCGGGGCCTGAGCCCGCCGCGCGAGGCCCGCGGCCCGCGCCTCCCCGGCGCCTTCCGCCCCGCCCCAGCCCGCATCTCTTCTACACTCGGGTGAGATGACCGAACCTGGGCACCTGAGTTTGGGCCTCGCCACCCTCTCTTCGCCGCGGGAATGTGAGGAAAGGCTCGCCCCAGCCCCCGGGGAGCGCGCCGCGAGGGCGGGCCGGCGGCGGGGCGGCGGGGCCCACCTGCAGCGAGAAGGTCAGCGCCAGGTCCGTCTCCACTTGTCCGCTAGGCGGCAGCACGATCTCGTGGGACCGCAGGATCCGCTTGGAGCCCTGGCGGAGAGCAGGGCGGCGGGCTCAGAAGAGGGCTCGCTTCAGAGCGCCAGCGCCAGAGCTGCCACGGGGGGCGGGCGCGGGGCCTGCGCACCGACTCCCACAGGCGCTGCTGCTGCTGCTGCTGCTGTCGCTTCGGTGGTGCCCGACTCTGTGCGACCCCACAGACACAGGCTCCCCCGTCCCTGGGATGCTCCAGGCAAGAACACCGGGGCGGGCTGCCATGTCCTTCTCCAGCGCATGAAAGCGAAAAGTGAGAGTGAAGTGGCTCAGCCGTGTCTGACTCTTAGCGACCCCATGGACTGCAGCCCACCAGGCTCCTCCGCCCGTGGGATCTCCCAGGCAAGAGCACTGGAGTGGGGTGCCACTGCCTTCTCCGCCCAAAGGCACTGCCGGGCATTTATCCGGAGCCTTAAAACAGCCCGCATCCTCTGACCTGCTCGAACTCTGGTGCTGGAGAAGACTCTGGAGAGTTCCTTGGACGTTAAGGAGATCAAACCAGTCAATCTAAAAGGAAATCAATCCTGAATATTCACTGGAAAGACTGATGCTGAAGATGAAGCTCCAATACCCTGGCCACCTGATACGAAGAACTGACTCATTAGAAAAGACCCTGATGCTGGGAAAGACTGAAGGCAGGAGGAGAAGCGGACGCCGGAGGATGAGACGGTGGGATGGCATCACTGACTCGATGGATGCGAGTTTGAGCAGGCTCTGGGAGAGAGGGAGGGACAGGGAGGCCTGGCGTGCTGCAGTCCATCAGGTCACAAAGACTTGGCCATGACTGAGCAGCTGGACAGGCTCCTCTAGAGGTGTGTCCCAGCGCCTGAGGAGACACAACTGAGATGGGTCCCAGCCAAGTTCCCTGCACTCGCAGGATCAAGATGAAGGTGGATGAGCAGGTGTGCGAGAGGCCACACGTCCCCGGGAAGGCAGGGCCAAGACGGTGTCCTTCCTCGACCCCCGCAGCAGAAGGGTGAGGCAGTCAGCGACCGAGGCCCAGCAGCACGGCCACAGGACAGGGAGGGCAGTGCCAGCCCGAGCCAGACCCGGGCAACAAAGGGACGGAGAGAGACCCGGGCGGCAGCACACTGCGGGGCCTGCGGGCCGGCAGGGAGAGAGGGTGGGAGTCGCTCAGCCGCGTGGGCAAGCCACAGACGCCACAGTCCACGGCGTTCTCCAGGCCGGAACACTGCCGTGGGCAGCCTTTCCCTTCTCCAGGGGACCCTCCCCACCCAGGGACTGAACCCAGGTCCCCCGCACTGCAGGCAGATTCTTTGCCAGCTGAGCCACCAGGGAGGCCCAACAGGAAAAGCTGCGCGCTAAGCGGCCGTGACACACGGACAGGCGGTCCGCAGGAAACGCCCAGTCCTGACCCCTTGGCCCAGAAAAAGTTCCAAACGGATTAAAGATGTTCACCATAGCATCATCTTAAAAACAGCTGTCCCAACGCAGACAGCCTTGGGAACTTGCTTCAGAGCTCAGGAAGCAGACGCAGCGGGACCAGCTCAGCCCCGCGTCCGGGCAGCACCGCGAGGAGACAGGCTCATGGGGTGGGCGGGCAAGCAGAGGTTCGCCCTGGCTGATGGCGGCTCCCCAGCGTGCGACCAGGACGAGGGGCACAGAGACGGGTGAGGGCAGGTGNCAGCCCCGCGTCCGGGCAGCACCGCGAGGAGACAGGCTCACGGGGTGGGCGGGCAAGCAGAGGTTCGCCCTGGCTGATGGCGGCTCCCCAGCGTGCAACCAGGACGAGGGGCACAGAGACGGGTGAGGGCAGGTGCCGGCCCCGGAGAAGGCGCTGACCAAGCCGCAGGGGGAGGGCACCACGCCGGGGCCTGGCACTCTCCACCCCCGGCCTCAGCCCTGTGCCCATCAGAGCCATGCCCCCAAGCCCCCTGCACCCCTGAGCCCGTCTGGACCAGGCCCCAACGGACAGGCCTGTGCCAGGTGAAGGGGGCCCAGCAAGGGCGCAGGCAGGGGCAGCAGCAACCACAGCGGCCGGCCGGGGGCCAGCTCGTCTGCTCTGAGGGCCTGGGGGCGGCGGAGGAGCTGGAGCGGGCTGAAAGGCAGGTGACCCGACGGGACGGGAGGCCGGAGGACAAGCTGGGGAGGAGGCCACGTGGGGGGCAGGCTGGCAACGCGGGNTCACTTGGAGAAAGGGTCTAGGGAGCTCCCAGGGTAATTTTTATAAGGGGACAAATTCCATTTAAGAGAACTCCACCCTTACAACCTAATCACCTTCCAAAGCCCATCTCCAAATGCTCTATCACATTAGGAATCAGGGGTCAAAATATATATGCTGGGTGGAAACAAACACCAAGTCTATAGCAGTCAGCCTACCCTCCAATGACTCATAATTTATTCAAAGCTAGGAGTGTTAAACTTTCACCATGTCAGAAATTCTACACCCAGGGATTTGCCTGTGTGGTCCAGTGGTTAAGAATCTGCCTTTCAATCAGGGGATGTGGGTTCAGTTCCTGGTTGGGGAACTAAGATTCCAAGTGCCCTGGGCCAATTCCTGAGCCCATGCTCCACAACTGAGAGCCTGCATGCTGCACCTACAGAGGAGCCCACATACCACAGTGAACTGCCCTCACGCTGCAACTAAGACCTGATGCAGCCCAAAATAAAAATAAGATATTCTATACACATTTAAAAACTCCATTTGCTTCTAAAATATTTTCCTTTCCTTGTTTTCCTTTTTGTTGTTAGGAGAGCACATGGAATTTAGTGACACTGTTGTGAGTGCTCTGTCTGGGAACAATTATGATGGTAATAGAAAACAATATCTACTTTGTAGAAGCCAAAAGTCTCAGGATGAAATGGGACAGACAGATCAAAAAAACAAAAAAAGATTACAAATAACTACATAGGTATGCACATATTAAACCACATTCTAAGTGTCTGATATCTCATTGTTTTGCATTTTCTAAGATTCCACCTGTACCTATTCTGAATGTATCATCCCTCAGGGACTGTTAAAATGTTTTAAAGCAGCTATATATCTCAATCTAAATATATAAATCTCTTTAAATGAGCAATTTCACTGAGATTTCTTTTCTATAAATATGGGCTCTTATTTCACCTCGTACAAAATGATATTCAGCTTTACTTATTCTTACCACCTGCTATTATTACTCTCATTACCAAATGGTGTTGCAATGTTGAATAGTCTACAGAAGGTTTACTTGGATTGGAATGTTCTATAGGAATCTAAAGAAGATATTGTCCTTGGTTTCCTTCATTAGAGTTCTTTTGAACTCTTCCCATTATGTGCATAATTCCAAAATAACTTTAAATTACTGATAATTATCCCAAGAAAGGGTTGTGTGGGTTACATCAGTTCAGTTGCTCAGTGGTGTCCGACTCTTTGTGACCCCATGAATCGCAGCACGCCAGGCCCCCNTCACATCAGGTGGCAAAGATATTGGAGTTTCAGCTTCAGCATCAGTCCTTCCAATGAATATTCAGGGTTGATTTCCTTGAGGACTGACTGGTTTGATCTCCTTGCAGTCCAACGGACTCTCAAGAGGCTTCTCCAACACCGCAATTTGAAAGCACCAGTTCTTCGGTGCTCAGCCTTCTTTATGGTCCAACACCTTGTCCATACTTAGTACCAAACAAGTATAATGGAGGGCCTGGAATTAAAGGAAGCTCGAGGCCACAGCACAGCACCGTAGTTAGGAACAGAACCTCTTAGTCCATCCAGCTTATGTGAAAATACATCTGTTATCACTCTAGCTTCCACATCTGTAGCATAGGGGTGGCAATAATATAAAACAGACCATAAACAGAATACTCTTTGCACAGAACTGATGGGTTATCATGAACCCACAAGGTAGCAATTTATGGTTGTCATTATGATTATAGTAAATTCTGTATCTTCTGGGAAAAATTTAAAGACACTCAGTCTCTCGGTCCCTTCCATCCTCTTAGAAGCATCACAGATCCCTACTTGTGTATGGGTACTGATTCTATCAAGTAGGTGAAAAAATGTTGCTGTCCCAAAATTGGACAAAAGATAAAATACAGACGTTGAAGAAAGGTCAGGAAGAGGCAGATGCCCAGGAAGAGTGAGTTGAAAACAACATTCAAGGTCCAACTCCTGATGAGGTATTAAATGACGGGTGGGAGCAGTCCCTGCTATAATCCAGTTAACATTTAGCACCTAATTATCACTTCCCAGCAGAGTCCAGACTAGATAATTGTGAACTGCAACATCCAAGCTACACAGGAAATGTTTGATGCTACCAAGCCACAGATTCAATCGTTTACCAGACACTAGCAATCCAGAAGCAAGTAGCAGGAGATGCAGAATATTACTCTAGTTAATCAGTGAAAGATCATCGCTTTTCTGGATCTGCCTGCAGTTCAGCAGATTCTAGCCAAGCAGGATGTAGGTGATTTAATCCAAGATTTCCTTCTAAAAATGCCTCTTACAGCCAACAGTCAAAGAGAGAGAAGAAAACACTATCTCAGTTTCCAAACCTAGATTTTCTTTCCCATCGGATACAAAGCAGTGCTACTGATTCACACCTTTGTTTTCGGGGAGGTGAGATGATAAATTTCCTGATTCTTTCATGCTTCACAAACACAATTTTCTCAGTATGTAAGTGGGATAACCTCTAAGGATAGAATGATGACTAAAACACAGGTCCTATCTCAGAGAAACCTTGATACCAAAGTCTAACATGGAACACTGAGAGAGGGGGGTAAAGGTTCGTGATACAGTAATAAGTGTAACAAAATCATTTTTTTTTTAAGGTGGTGGGAACCCACAAGGCAGAGCATTAGGAAAGGCTTGGAAGGCTTTCCACAGAAGCAGTGATGTTTATATTACATCCTGTATTCAATTCAGATTCCAAGGTGGCTCAGTGGTAACGAATCTGCCTGCCAATGCAGGAGATGCAGGAGACATGGGTTCGATCCCTGTGTCACAAGGCAGAGCATTAGGAATGGCTTGGAAGGCTTTCCACAGAAGCAGTGATATTTATGTTCAATACAATTGTTCTCACAATTCCTTGGCCAAGAATTTGAGTATTTGTGTTCCTCTGCTGGAACTGCCAAAGGACATATAACCAACCTGCTAGATACTATGACTTTTCCATGACTGTCTACCAACCTGTGATCAAACATTGCATATGCACCCTCTAAGATATGCATCAGATTTTATCCTACAAAACTGAGTTAAGTATTTTTTGCTATTGAATTACACTAACCCTCAGGAAAGTTGAAGGAAGACTTACAAACAATATAACACACACACACACATACACACACAAATTTACTTTGTAGGTATTTTAGAAAAACTTCGGTGCTTTTAAAATAATTTCAACTTCAGTGTTTTTAAAATAAAAAGAAAAGAAAGTGTTATCACTAAAAGTATCATAATTAACACTACATTATAACAATTTTCAGATTCATATTAGGGTCCCTGAAGAGAAGAGAGAAATTGGGATAGTATATAAGTTTTTTTGTTTTTTTTTTTAAGTCGCTCAGTCATGTCTGACTCTTTGCACCCCATGGACTGTAGCCCACCAAGCTCCTCCATCCATGGGATTCTCCAGGCAAGAATNCGGGCGCCGAGGTGAGCTGGCAGGATGGGCACGGTGGCTGCGAGGGGGCCTGGGCCTGTCAGGGGCCGAGGGCTCCGTAGGGACCACGGGGAGGGAAGCTGGAGGGACAGGGCCCCTGGGTCGGCTGTGTCAGAGGTCAATGGCACGGGTATCGGGGGCCACGGAGGGTCCACCCCCTTGCTCTGACCCAGAGAGGTTCCCAGGCCAGAGGGCCCTGAGCAGAGTGGACCACCCACGGGCCGGCAGGGCCAGTTCCTGCGTGGGCATAGCCCCCTGAGCTGGGAGTGCCACCGCCCCTTGGGCCAGGAGCCTTTCCTCGGATGCCAGGCTCTCCTCCCCAGGCCCTGGGCTCCACGCTGACCTCAAGTCCGGAGGGCGGCCTGGCCCCGAGCCCCCCGAGGTGCTCCCGGCGGTCCTTTCAGAAGGCCCTGCGGACCCTCAGGGTCAGAGCGCTCAGGCTGGCTGCAAACGCGGGCGCCAGCAGCTCGGGGTGGGGCCGGGGTAGGGAGGCCAGACTCTGCCCTAAGGGGCTGACCCTGCGGGGTCCTCAGAAGACCGGCCGCACCGGGGATGTGCCCCCTTCAAGGGGCTGCCCGTGGGCACGAGCCGCGCTGGGGTGGGATGGGCCGCAGTGGTGGGCCCAGCACAGCCCCCGCCGCAGGGTCTGCAAAGGGCTGAGAGCCTCCCTGGGAGTGGACATGGGGCCCAGCCCCCCAGAGGGCCAGGGGCCCCATGGGGCTAACAGGACCCCTCCTCTAGGGCAGCCGGGCGCAGGGGGCACTGAGGACTGGGGTCTCGGCCCCTTGAGACACGACACTTGCTCAAAGGTGGAAGGGGAGCCTCTGAGGCCCGAGGGGCACAGAGCATCAGGGCCTGGGAGTGTGGTGGGGCCAGCCGTGGGGAGGGGCTCCGGGCTCAGGGGAGGGAGCAGGGGCCTGGCCCGGCCGTCAGTGCACGCGCTCTCCTCCCATCCTGGGACCCACGCGGCCTGCCCTTCACCTTGCGGGGGACGGGGGTCTGCATGGCGGGGCCCCATCTGGTNGCCGTGGGGAGGGGCTCCGGGCTCAGGGGAGGGAGCAGGGGCCTGGCCCGGCCGTCAGTGCACGCGCTCTCCTCCCATCCTGAGACCCACGCGGCCTGCCCTTCACCTTGCGGGGGACGGGGGTCTGCATGGCGGGGCCCCATCTGGTCCCTGGGCAGCGGGCAGCATGCACACCCACAGGGCCCGGGGCGGCGCCAGAGGGAGCCCTCACCTGCATCTTGACGGCAATCACCACGGAGATGAGCTCCTTCTCCAGCTCCTTGAAGACCACCAGCTTCTTCAGGGTCAGGCTGCACAACCTGCGAGGGCACAGACAGGCTCAGCGGTGGCCGTGCGTGCAGACGCCCCCGCCCCGCCCTGCAGAGCCCAGGCCTCTGCTGGACCGCGGCTCCCTGACCCCAGCACCCTGCTCGCTCCTGGACACAGGCCTGGCATCTCCCGGGGCCCCCGCCCAGGCCCAGCCAGGCCGCGGAGGATGTTGGACCAAGCCCCCCCCTGCAGGGGGTCCACGGACGGGCAGGGCAGAGAGCCGGCAAAGACAGACCGGGGAGCCCCCAGGGACGCACTCCCAGCTGCAGGATTCCAGGGACCCTGCCCTCAGCGTTCACCTGGGCCCCACCCACTCCTCTGTAGGGTCCCGTCCACCCCATCTGTCTGCACAGAGATGCATCCGCCCTCTACCTGGTCCACAGGCCCCAGGAGACAGACACAAGGCCTGCCCCAGGCAGCAAACGCTCCAACTGTGTGCTCCAGCGTGGAGACACAGTATGCCCCAACAGTCCCCGACTCTCTGCAGTGAGGCAGGGACCCCAGCAGGACCCTTCCCATGGCAGGGCCCCCCTCGCAGCCCCCGGCCCAGCCCCTCCACCCACGAGGGCTGCTCTGACTGCAGGGCCAGGGAAAAAGCCAGAGAAGGAGACGCAGGGAAAGGAGNGCTCCAGCGTGGAGACACAGTATGCCCCAACAGTCCCCGACTCTCTGCAGTGAGGCAGGGACCCCAGCAGGACCCTTCCCATGGCAGGGCCCCCCTCGCAGCCCCCGGCCCAGCCCCTCCACCCACGAGGGCTGCTCTGACTGCAGGGCCAGGGAAAAAGCCAGAGAAGGAGACGCAGGGAAAGGAGCTCGTGTTCGCCAGGAGAGTACACCCTGGGCGACGGGACAGTGCTTACACGTTAGAGAGCCGGGGTCACGCTCTGTGCTCGCCAGGGTCACACATTAGAGAGCCGGGGTCACGCTCTGTGCTCGCCGGGGTCACACACTCTGTGCTCGCCCGATCACACGCTCTGTGCTCGCCGGGGTCACACGCTCCGCTCGCCAGGGTCACACGTTAGAGAGCCGGGGTCACGCTCTGTGCTCGCCCGGATCACACGCTCTGCTCTCCGGGATCACACGCTCCGCTCTCCGGGATCACACGCTCTGTGCTCTCCGGGGTCACACGCTCTGTGCTCTCCAGGGTCACACACTCTGCTCTCCGGGGTCACACGCTCTGTGCTCGCCCGGATCACACACGCTGCTCGCCGGGGTCACACGCTCTGTGCTCGCCCGGATCACACGCTCTGCTTTCCGGGGTCACACGCTCTGTGCTC
>SJYV01051941.1:0-10845 GCA_006410875.1 Neotragus pygmaeus | reverse complement strand
TTTAGGTCATACCTGAATGGTCTAGTGGTTTTCCCCACTTTCTTCAATTTAAGTCTGAATTTGGTAATAGGAGTTCATGATCTGAGCCACAGTCAGCTCCCAGTCTTGTTTTTGCTGACTACATAGAGTTTCTCCATTTGGGACTGCTAAGAATATAATCAAATTGATATTATAAGGGTCTTTAAAAATAAGCTTTAGTATCAATAGTGTGGGGCTTCCCAGGTGGTGCTAGTGGTAAAGAATCTGCCTGCCAATGCATGAGATGCGGCTTTGATTCCTGGATGGGGAAGATCCCATGAAATAGGGAATGGCAAGCCACTCTGGTATTCTTGCCCAGAAAATTCCATGGACAGAGGAGCCTGACAAGCTACAGTCCATGGTGTACCTATATAAAACTAAAACTTAATTCTCTTTTTCTCTGGTATAAGGAAAAAGTTTCATAGACTATCAGTCTGCTCTTGATAAGAGATTGTGAAAGGGTTTTCTTTATCTTTCAATCTGCCTAGAAAAAACAAAGATTTTGTGTCTTACCAAAGTAATTTCCTATGCTTCATATTCATCATCAGGTCTCCAGTTACTTAAAACCAAGTCTTCTGAGTATTTGCCTTTAAAATCTTTTTTCACTTTGGTTAGATGGATAATTAAGTAGCTTCATAATGATCTGTGATCCTTCTTAGTCAAGCATCCACCTTTTTATTTTGTATTAACTTCCCCAAATCAAATTATAAATGAAGTCTTTTTGACCTCAAACTAATTTTGGAATTTCCCAAAGGTGCTCTGGAAAATTTCAAAAGATTTATTTTCTCTCCTTTTAAAAAAATGAGCTATTAAACTAATTAGGCTTATTTGATATTTTAAACTTTCTTTGGGTTATATTTGTATATGTTAAATATAAGTGTTCCNAACTAATTTTGGAATTTCCCAAAGGTGCTCTGGAAAATTTCAAAAGATTTATTTTCTCTCCTTTTAAAAAAATGAGCTATTAAACTAATTAGGCTTATTTGATATTTTAAACTTTCTTTGGGTTATATTTGTATATGTTAAATATAAGTGTTCCAGAAATTGTATGAAAATCTCTAGATTTCTGATATGTCCTAGTACAATGTTATCAGTCATAATTCTAATTATTTTAAAATACTGTCACAGAAATAGCCAAATTTCCTTATCAATTGCATTACAATGTACTCTCATCATATCTTTAATGATGGCCATTTTTAAGCTTTTTGTCATTTATAGAAAGGAGATCAAACCAGTCAATCCTAAAGGAAATCAGTCATGAATATTCATTGGAAGGACTGATGTTGAAGCTGAAACTCCAAAACTTTGGCCACCTGATGCAAAAAACTGACTCCCTGGAAAAGACCCTGATGCTGGGAAAGANTAGAGTCCCTTGGACTGCAAGGAGATCCAACAAGTCCATCCTAAAGGAAATCAGCCCTGAATATTCATTGGAAGGACTGATGCTGAAGCTGAAACTCCAATACTTTGGCCACCTGATGCAAAAAACTGACTCCCTGGAAAAGACCCTGATGCTGGGAAAGATTGAAGGCAGGAGGAGAAGGGGACGACAGAGGATGAGATGGTTGGATGGCATCACTGACTCAATGGACATGAGATGAGTTTGAGCAAGTTCCTGGATCTGGTGATGGACAGGGAAGCCTGGCCTGCTGCAGTCCATGGGGTTGCAAAGAGTCAGACATGACTGAGCAACTGAAATGAACTGAACTGATTGTTTTATTCTGATGATTTTGCAAAAGTGCTTCATCTTCCAGATTCATGGGAAGGACTATGAGAACTACGATTTCTGAAATCTTTCACATCATACCACTGGACTGGATAAGAATTTACAGAACTCTAATGAAAAAATTGAATTCATAAAACTGCTAACAAAAGAACAAGATCAACAAGAGTTAATTTATGTGGGGCTGAATCAACTAATGAGGATGATTGGAATTTTTTATGACTTGTTTGAAATATCTTGATTCAATGTTTTGTTTTCCACATTTAAGGAAACCTCTTTTTCTTTGCTCTTAAGCTATCTATGACTTATATCTAGTTATTCAAGTATACTCTTCGGGCTTCCCTGGTGGCTCAGATGGTAAAGAATCTACCTGCCATGCAGGAAATGCAGGTTTGATCCCTGGGTTGGGAAGATACCCTGGAGAAGAGAATGGCTACCCATTCCAGTATTCTTGCCAGGAGAATTCCATGGACAGAGGAGCTTAACAGACTGGGGTTGCGGAGTCAGATACAACTGAGCGACTAACACACACACAAAGTATACCCTTATGAACAAAGACGAAACAATTGCTTTTCCTCCCTATCTGATCCCTCCAGAATTTGGAACCTTACTGGGTAGTTTTCATGGCAATTAGCAATTAACAGGACACAATTAGAAACACTGGTTATATTAACAAGGGTTTAACTGTGTAGGAGAAGAAATATAATTTTCTCTCTACCCTTCCAAGGTTGTGGTTGAGATCTGCTGTAATAAAAGACTAACAGGAGAAAAACAAGCAGAAGTTTAATGTCATGTATACCTCCTGTTCGGTTCATGGGGTCACAAAGGGTCAACACGACTAAAGCGACTTAGCATGCACGCACGGATACCTCCTGTGAGGAGGTACCCAGGAAAACTGAGTAACTCCCCCAAATGGCCCAAGGCATCACCTTAAATACTATCTTCTGCTAAAGACAAAATATATTGGTGGGGCTGGGGGCAGTCATAGGTGGTTACTGTTACTGAACTGGCTTTATTTGCTTGATGTTCAGCAAGCCAAATGGTGAGATGCTGAGGTTTTATAGCAGAGGACAAGTTTATTCACAAGGCAGCCATGTGAGGAGACAGAACAAGTCTCAGATCTGCCTCCCTGATGTTGAGAGGCTTGAGATATTTATGGGATCAAGCAGGGTGGCCATAGGGATGGGAAAAGGTGATTGGAGGTAGTAGGGAAAAAGTTAGGTAATTAGTGTTTTGTGCAGGCGTATCTGAGTTACCTGCTTCTTCATGGGATGTATGTTATGAAAAAATGGAGGTGTTTATCATAATCTAAGCATGGAGTTTTTGGCCCTCTGATGTTAAAAGGTCCTTCACTGGACACCTGTGCAGGCTTGATTTTAGGACTGGTGGTCCCAACCAGTTTTAGCCAGTTTGAACCGGACAGGAGCTAACTCCAAGTTCCTAGAAAACAACTTAAGCCCCATTACTATAGTGACCCCTATGTCAGAGACGGTAGGGGTGGTTAAGAAGTCTTATGATATATTACCTAAGCTTGGAGGATATGCAATTGAAGAAGGAAAAAAATAGAAAAAAAATTGAAAGCATTATTAATCAGTAAAGACAGATTACAAACAGAGGTTTGTTTTTTTTGTTTTAAACAAGCTATTCCCTTATCTGCTGTTCTGTAAGATACACTCAAGGATTTCGGTTAAGGTGGCAGCTTCTGTTAACCCTATGGGGCATGGTTTTATAGTCAGACAAAGCACACTAAACAAGAGTCCTGTTATTTAAGTTGGCTCCTTCTCCATGAGTTTAGAGAGATTTCTGTCCTCCTCCTCTTCCTGGTACCAAGAGGAAGACACCCTTACAAAGGAGACTTCCCTTCCTAGACTCATTTTGCAAACGAATTAGTCTTCCTTTGATTATCTCTGATAGAAATGGGGGTGAGTGTAGAGAATAAAATTATGTTTTCAGTGGAAACTGTAACATACCTGTGTGGATTTCAGATTCTAGTCCTGTTAAATGTGTTTGATGTTTTGTATTTTGCTTGATAGCACCTCATAACTGCCCCTCCCTCCAAATATCTTTCTTTTGTCTTTAGCTGAAGATGCTATTTCAGGTGGTCGTTTGGGCTATTTCAGGAAGTTACTCAGTTTTCCTTGATTATCTCCTATGTATACAGGAGGTATATATGGTATCAAATTTCTGTTTGTTTTTCTAAGGTTGAAGTGAAGTGAACTGAAGTTGTTCAGTCGTGTCCGACTCTTTGCGACCCCATGGACTATAGCCTGCCAGATTCCTCCGTCCATGGGATTTTCCAGGCAAGAATACTGGAGTGGGTTGCCATTTCCTTCTTCTTTTTTTTAATTTATTTTTATTTTTTAAAAATTTTTATTTTTTATACTTTATTTTACTTTACAATACTCTACTGACTTTGCCAAACATCGACATGAATCCACCATAGGTATACATGAGCTCCCAATCCTGAATCCCCCTCCCACCTCCCACCCCACAACGTCTCTCTGGATCATCCCCGAAGCATGTATACTATCATGTAAGAAATGAGGCGCCGGCCTATGTTGGATGCAGGATGCTTGGGGCTGGTGCACGGGGATGAGCCATTTTCTTCATCTATCTTTTATTACACGGTGGGGGGCAGGGGGCGGTCTCAGCCAAGGCCCCGGAAGGATAGAGGGAAAATTATTTTTCCTCCCCTACAACATCCATGTACTTATGTTGTGTGTGTACATATATCTCCTTTTATACAGTTTGTTCCCTGGTGACTCAGATAGTAAGGTATCTGCCTGCAATGTAGGAGACTCGGGTTTGATCCCTAGGTTGGGAATATCCCCTGGAAAAGGAAACAGCAACCCACTTCAGTACTCTTGCCTAGAAAAATCCCATGGACAGAGGAACATGGCAGGCTACAGTCCATGGGTTCACAAAGAGTCAGACACAACTGAGCAACTTCACATACAGTTTGTCAATTTACTTTTTTATATAGTATATATGTATGTTACCTTATATAATATTGTCAACTAAGAAGATGTGCATATGTATTCATTTACATATTTATTGTCATCATATCTTATATAGCATATATTTTATTGATTCCTTTTTTTTTTTGCACATGTACCATGGCATTCATCCACATGGACATTCCATCAACCACAGTCCTTGACAGTAGTGTCTATAGTGCAGATAAAATTGTTCTCATTGATTTCAGAGGCCTCTGTCTGAAGGCCACATGAATGGACAGGTCCCCCCAAAAAGCATAAAGTAGAGCAAAGAACACTAGCTTTGTTTGGAACTGAGCAAAGAAATTCAAAATGAGCTAGAACCTACTTTAGGCCAGATATTTAATCTCTGAGATCTTAAATCCTTACAACACTTTAAGGAAGGCGTTCATCCTTATTACAGATGAGGAGACTGAAACTCAAAAAGGTTTGGTGACTTATACAGGATCACACAACCTGTAGGAGGAGGTTGGATTTGAACTTACATTTGTCTGCCTCTTAACCATTACGCCTTGCTTGCTCCTAAGATTTCACACTGAGTCTAGTGGCAGTCACTTTTTGGAACTCAGAAAAGGTGTGAACACTACCCCACTCTCATGCCCCACTCTTATTATTTACCATAAGAATGCTTTTGCAATCAGAAAATTTAATAGAATGATCTCTTTCAAAATCTTTGAAGTTAAAACAATCTCAAAGAATATCAACTGGGACATGAGAAACAGATGACATATTTAAAACATATATTACAGATTTTGAGATAAACATATATTACAGATTTTGAGATATCTTTGAAATATATTAAAACATATATATCTCCACTCACCAATAGAAAATAAGCACTATATGGAGTTCACATGAGAATTCATACACATGGAAACACACATATTCATAGAATTTGAATGATATTATATAAATGACATTATACCCTACTTTTCATTCAACAGGGCTTCCCTGGTGGCTCAGAGGTTAAAGCGTCTGCCTGCAATGCGGGAGACCTGGGTTCGATCCTTGGGTCGGGAAGATCCCCTGGAGAAGGAAATGGCACCCCACTCCAGTACTCTTGCCTGGAGAATCCCATGGACAGAGGAGCTTGGTGGACTACAGTCCACGGGGGTCACAAAGATTCGGACACGACTGAGCGACTTCACCTCACCTCTTTCATTCAACAAAATGTTCTTTTTTCCATTCTAGCATGTCTCAGAAATCTATCCAGGTTGTTACTTACTATGGTATAATAAGAAATGTTTTTGATTTTTGTCCCATTACTTGCACATTGCTCTTCAAAGCTTTGGAACTGCCTGAGTGATAGGAGTCTTTTGTTATTCATAGGGAGACCCTTTTGAGCTTATGCTTAAGGGGGTGGGGCAACTAGATAGCTCCAAGATGGGGCCCGTCACCAGAAACCGGAACTTTCAGCCCCAAGGACAACTGGGAAGGGGGAACAAGACTGGATGAGCTTCCAGCTGGCTTCCCCAGTGGCTCAGTGGGTAAAGAGTGAAGTGAAAGGCACTCAGTCGTGTCCGACTCTTTGAGACCCCATGGACTATACAGTCCATGGAATTCTTCAGGCCAGAACACTAGAGTAGGTAGCTTTTCCCTTCTGCAGGGGATCTTCCCAACCCAGGAATCAAACCCAGGTCTCCCGCATTGCAGGAGGATTCTTTACCAGCTGAGCCACAAGGGGAGCACAGTGGGTAAAGAATCCACCTGCAATGAAGGAGACACAGGGGAGGTTTGTTTTTATTTCTCAGTCAGAAACATCCCCTGGAGGCTAGTATTCTTGCCTGAAAAATCCCATGGAAAGAGGGACCTGGCACAAAGAGTTGGACACAGCTAAGCATGCAAGCACAGGCTGGTGAATGCATCCACATGCTGAGAGGGTGGGACACCCCACTTCCTTGGGAACAGAAGTCCATGCATTCAGATCCCTTCAGGACCTTGCCCCTACCTCCTCATCTGACTGTTCATCTAATTTCTTTAAAATAAACTGGAAAACATACGTAAACCTCTCCGAGTTCTGTGAGCCAATCTAGCAAGTGTATCAAACTGAGGCAGAGGTTCATGGGAACCTCTGGTCTATAACTGGTCTGTCAGAAGCACAGGTTGACATCTGGAGTGCGAGAGAGCGAAGTCTTGTGGAAATAAGCCCTTAACATGTGGGATCTGACACTCTCTTAGTGTCAGAGTTAATTGCCTGGTGGGTTAAAAAACTGGCCTCTGTAATGGACATCTGTCATCTGAATTCCTGCTGGACTGGTTCAGTCAGATCTCTGAGGCCAAACCTCCATGGCTTTGCCTCAAGCTTTCTCCAGCTTTCCCCCTTCTGTCTAGACTGCCCTCTGCTTCTCTGTTAAGCAAAATCCTATTTAATCACTAAAACTCAACTGAAGTATCTTCTTCACAGTCATCAGAGTTACGTGTCTTTTCCTGATGTTCCTAAATTACCAGTTGAGTAGACTTTATTATCAAGCTAAAACTATGTTTAGACGTCTCTCTCCCATATAAAGGCTTCCCCGGTGGTTCAGTGGTAAAGAACCCACCCGCCAATGCAGGGGACGTAAGAGATGCAGGTTTGATCCTTGGGTCGGGAAGATCCTCTGGAGGAGGGCATGGCAACCCACTCGACTATACTTGCCTGGAGAATCCCATGGACAGAGGAGCCTGGTGGGCTATAGTCCATGGAGTTGCAAAGAGTCGGACACAAATGAAGTGACCTAGCACACACGCATGCTCCCATGTAAATCAGTGATGCCTGGGGACATTTGTGTCTTATTTGACATCTTATATAGGACAGAGGATAAAACATTTATTAAATATAAGTTTGGTGAACCAAATATTCAAGATTGTAACTGTCTCCTCTGTTTCAACCTCTATCACCCAGACCTCAAAAAACTAGGGTTGATTTGGACCCTTTCGAGAGGCCAAGAGTGAGTAAGGCTGTGAGAAGGCTGGGGCTCAGGAGGGAAGAGTTCTGTGCTCTCAGTTCATCCGGATTCTGGGAAAGGCAGCAGCCACCAGTCTGGAAAGGCCCCCAGTCAGGCCAAATGGTGTTCCTAAGACCCTTTCTCACTCCACTCTGGTGGACAGCGTGGACTCAGAGCATCCTGGATCTGGAAGGGACCGTGTTCATTGCTCTACCACAGCCCTGAGCCCACGTTGCAGGAAGAAGGAGGAGGACACAGAGGCACGGAGAAGGGTAGAAGGCACCCAGCCTCCACAGCCCTTCAGCCAGTGGCAGCCCAAGCCCTGCCCAGCCAAGAGCCCGCTACTGCATCCTTCAGCCCAGGTCTGCACCTGCCTTCCCTCCCCCTGAGTGTCTCCCAGAAAACGGAGGTGCCACCCCACCTTTCCTCAGAGTCCCCTCCTTCTTCCTCTGGGCATCTGCAAGGGTGTGTGCGTGTGTGTGTGTCCCTTCCTCATTTCTCTGGACATCTGCAGTGTGTGTGTGTGTGTGTGTGTGTGTGTGTGTACTTCCCACCTGGCTATTGCCCCTGAGGCGGGAGTCGGGGAGGCAGGCCTGGGAGCCCCAGGCTGGACGGGGCCTGCTACAGTCCCAGGCAGCAAGTCTTGAGATCCAAGTACTGACACGGGTGTCATTAGGAGAGAAGGCAGAGGTGGAGGCAGCAGGGGGAACCTCTGGCCTGGAGAGAGCAGAATTCCTCAAGTCCCTCTCCAGACAGATGGGCCCTGCAAAGGCAAACCAGACTTCCGTGGAGTCTGTGCTGGAGAGGGGATCCACAGGCAAGGGTCGGGGGACTCTGTATCTGCCACACAAGTACAGTCTCACCAGGGAGCAGGCATCCCTGAACCAGAGACCTACCCTGGGCTTCCTCAGAGCTCCCAAAGAAAGGCCCCGCCCCTGGAGACTGTTGTCATGGCAGCAGCTGGCAGGGGCTGACAGGCTTCCCCCTTGGCCTGCATGGCTGCCCTGCCTGCCTTCTGGGACCTTCAGCTCCTGCTCCCTAAAAAGGCCTCTGCTGTCCACCCTGACTGCATGTAAACATGGCTGGAGCCCACGTCTCTGTGAGTAGCTTTCACCAAGGAAATATCCCTGTAGCATATTCTGAACATCTCTAGATGGTGAGATGTTGGGAGCAAGTCCCTCCTGAATCATACAAGCCATCAAGGAACCTAGTGAGGATAACCAGAAGTCCATGGATGTATGTCCCAGGGCTGGTCTCTTTCCTGGCTTGCTAGATGAACTTAGCAATATATTTAATCTTTTTCCAGGTCTATTTTCTCATCTGTAAATAAGATCAAAAGCAGATTTATAGAATTGTGTCTGTATAGCATGTATAAATAAATTTTCGATCTGGTCTCAATTCAGAGATGCACAATAATGACATTTTGGACTAGGTTCAAAGTGGTGTTAGTTTGGTTACAACTAAAGTAGCAAATATGCAAAGCAAAGGACACAAAAGAGATGACAGTGCAGGTGACTGAAGGAAGCAATCCCTTCTGTCTTTTAGGTCACTGTAGTGTGGCCAAAGCCACACATGGTCTTGACAGCCCATGTGACATGAGATGCTCACCACGTCAGAGGAGCACAGAACTGTGGGTTCACCACTGTTTAACATGTTATTGACCAGGGATTTCTGTTGAAATTCACAACTGCGGCGTTAATAAATCTCTTGTCAATAATGTGTTAAGCTCCCAGTGCTATCAGCTTGCAGAAATAATTATAGACTAACCTACAAGGCACTTCTCTTGTGGCTCACCTGGTAAAGAATCCGCCCACAAAGCGGGAGACCTGGGTTCGATCCCTAGGTTGGAAAGATCCCCTGGAGAAGGGAAAGGATACCCACTCCAGTATTCTGGCCTGGAGAATTCCATGAACTGTATAGTCCATGGGGTCACAAAGAGTTAAACGCAACTGAGCGACTTTCACTTTCACAAGGCGCTCTATCCGCTCTGTGTGAGGCACTTCACCAAGACCCAATGCCAGCTTCTGGGCCTTGACATTCTGTGCCAGCACTGAGAAATGCCTCTCTCCTGTATTTGGTCTTCAGGTAAGAAGTTTTCAGTGCATGTCAACTTAGGGGCATTTTTGTTGACAGGGCTAGACATGATCTACTTCACTGGGAGGAGAATATGTCCACCTCCGCTCAATTTGGCAGAAGAAAAGTCCTAGAATATTTATCCAAAGATTGTGTGAAAAAAAGTAAGGAACATATATTAACAGCATAAAGGGAGGCATGAGAAAGGATAAAAGTAGAGATCAAAGGTGTTCGAAGTGAAGGAGATCTTCACTATCTGCCATGTTAAGTGATGAAATCAGATGTTGACTACCATCCAAGCCATGGATCCACAGTGCTCTGAAAAAAAAACCCTTTTCTTCTAGCCTGAGCTAAAGTACCTGGTTCTCTCCAAAAGCAATGGTGGTGTGAGGCCTTTGAGGTCATATGTTCATATGGCTCTCTGTACCTGTGATCTACTTTTATGCTCCTGAAACATCCCAAGGAGCATTTCCTTTATGAGATGTGCCTTCCTTTATATTTCCTGTTCATATTCCTTTATAGTACCAGGTCTGGGGAACTATTCATTCTAGAAGAATGGCACAGCAGGAGCAGAGTGGGTAAGGCATGATGGGGGTCACACTGATTGGGGGGGAGTCTCTTTTGGCTGGTACAGAGGAAAAACTTAATAAAGCTTAGACTATGTGACTCAGACTAGATCCTGAAGAGTGATGAAGGTCAGGATAGGGAATCTAAGATTGTTCAATGGACTGTGGGCCAGAGCATTTGAGCAGAATGGCAAGATAAAATCAGGAAATATTAATTCCAGCTTGCACTGGACATTATCTTCTCCAAATTTCTACTGACCTGCTAATAATCCCCACCTCACATGAGAGGTGAGAGGGCACGAGGAGTTGTGCACTGCCCTATAGAAAGCAACTGTCCCCATGCAGGACACACAGCAGGTACAGTAGTGATAAGTTCCCAGAGGCCTCTAAGGATAATCATTTCCTTGTGATTTGGCCTTTTTGTCTCTCCCAATAGATTTGAGGGCCTAGATCTGATAGATAGAGTGCCTGATGGACTATGGAATAAGGTTCGTGACATTGTACGGGAGACAGGGATCAAGACCATCCCCATGGAAAAGAAATGC
>SJYV01051940.1:0-16721 GCA_006410875.1 Neotragus pygmaeus | reverse complement strand
TGGCGTGCTGCGATTCATGGTGTCGCAAAGAGTCGGACATGACTGAGTGACTGAACTGAACTGAACTGACCTGAACTGATATCTACATTTGCTTAGGTCTTCTTGAAGTTATCTGCAACCAACACTAGTAGAGGGTTAAAAGAATGCTTAAGATCATCTAGCCTTCTTTTATTCCTAATCTTAGAAGGAAAACAGTCACTCTTTTGTGATTAAGTATGATGTTAAGTATAGATTTTTCATTGGAAGTACTGATGCTGAAGCTGAAGCTCCAGTACTTTGGCCACTTGATGTGAAGAACCAGCTCATTGGAAAAGATCCTGATGCTGGGAAAGATTGAGGGCAAGAGGAGAAGGGAGCAACAGAAAATAAGATGGTTGGATGGCATCACTGACTCAACAGACAAGGGTTTGCACAAACTACAGGAGATAGTGAAGGACAGGGAAGCCCGGTGTGCTGTAGTCCATGGGGCTGCAAAGACTCAGACATGACTGAGCAACTGAACAACAAACAGAGCAAAAGATTTTGATAAAGGTGCTATTGTTATACACATGCTTTCCTTGATTTGAAGAAATACACAGAAGTAATTAGAAGAAAGGACCACAACAGTCCCAGCGTACTCTCATCGATCAGAGATAAAATGACCATTTGCAAGTCTCATATTTGGAAGTGTCTTGTGCTATCCTTGCAACATTTCTACAAGATGAAAATTATATCCCCAAAAAAGTTATCAAAAATCCAAAAGAAAGCAATCAAAACCACAGCCCCAAAGGAAACCATAACACAAAAGTCTGCAGGTTTTTATTTATGTACCCAGAATACTACCTCTTATGCAGTTGCACATTCTTCTTTTTCAAAGAAAGAACTTGAGATCTTGAGTATGTAAGAGGCCCAGAACGTATGAGTGCTTGTCCGAAATGGCACAACCATTCAGTTCTCATATACAGGCCTCATCAAACTCCCTGCATCCCCCAGTTCCCCCTTATGTTCTTGTTACGTGGCCAACCCCTTTTTTCTTCTCTTTTGGTATTCTCCATCCTGTAGTGTTTCAAATATTCAATTCCAAAATAAATACTGTCATTTAAAAAATATGTAGGGAGTTTATCTGCCAATAGATATTAATTTTCTAAATTCATTCATCCTGGTGCACATTTAGAAACCAGAAAGACCCACTAACATTAATCAGAATCAGTATTTGATGACCATGTAAGTTATCAGTTGGTGTCCAATTTCTGAGATGATTTCTTATCAAGATAACATTCTTGTCTAGGGGAATTCAGAGCCTGAAGAACTAGGGCCAAGTTCAGGAGATAGAAAACTGAAAGCTGCCCATGGCACATGCTACAGGTGGGGAGAAGATGTTTAAGATGACTGCTGTATGACACAGAACACTGGGTCTTTCTCCTTCATAAATTCCTGTGTGTGTGGATGAGAAATGACTTGCTGAAAGTACTTGGAACATCTTACCTACCTTGGAACCAATATAGAGGCTCCATAAGGAACGCTCAGCTGGTCAGGATAATTTTGTTTGTTCTTAGTTAATCCTTGAAATATGCAGACACAACACAGAAGGTAAAAGTTTGGAAATACTGGTGCTTCTCAATTTAAAATCCTGCGTTTGTGGATGTCTAAAATGAATGACTTCCATACTATTTTGCAAACAAAGCAGCATCTATCATTTCCACACTATCTGACTGAAACTTCCCATGTTTCAAAATCCAGTCGCATAATTTCTGGAAGGTATTAAACTGGATATCA
Source organism: Neotragus pygmaeus (assembly GCA_006410875.1). NCBI lineage: Eukaryota > Metazoa > Chordata > Mammalia > Artiodactyla > Bovidae > Neotragus > Neotragus pygmaeus. The sequence goes on along the minus strand of SJYV01051940.1, from coordinate 14,966 downwards.
TTTTTTAAATGATTCAGGACCTGGACAGGGTAAGCACTGTCTCCAAACTGACAGCAGTGTTCTAATGAGCAGCCTTTGCAAGAGCGAGGTGGCCAGCTGTAAATCTACCTTGTATTTCATAGCAGCCCCCACTTTGTTCCTTTCCAGGCCTATTTAAAGTTAATGAATATTTTGAATCCTCACTAGGGCAGAAGTATTGTAAGAGGTCTTCTCTATTATCGCAAGTTTCTCTATTTCATCACCTTGTTTATTTCATTCAGAGCACTAATTACAAGCTGTGGGGAGTTCTTTATTTTTCTCTAAGATTATTGTCTGTATTCTACATTAGAGGGTAATATTGCTGAGATCAGGCCTGCATCACTGCTTTACGCCCAGAATTTAATACAAAGCATACCTTAGACACTTAGTAAACCTTTGTTCAACAAACAATGGCATGGAGCATCTGTGAAGAGGCGGGCGCTGCGTGTCTGTGAGACTGTGCAGGGCAGGGGTTAGCCATGTTAGCTTCACCTGCTTGAGGCTCAGTTTTAACTGAGCTACTTATCAGTTCTGTAGCTTGGATGATCTTCTGTTGGATATCTTTCTGTGTTTCAATGTATTCATCTTTGTAAATTGCTAATCACAATATTAGCTTTCTCTTTCTCCCAAGATTTACTGAGATACTACTTATATAGGTGATGTATTAGTTTAAGGTGTATATCATGTTGATTTCATCCACTTACATAATATAATATGATAACCACTGTAGCATGAGCTCACACATCCATCATGTCACCTGAATAACATTTCTTTTTTTGTGATGAGAACGTTTAAGATGTACTCATTTAGCAACTTTCAAGTACACCATGTGGATATGAGGCAACCCTATGCACTTCCCTAGTGGCTCAGGTGGTAAAGAATCTGCCTGCAATGCAGGAGACCTGGGTTTGATCCCTGGGTCAGGAAGATTCCCTGGAGAAGGGAATGGCAACCCACTGCAGTATTCTTGCCTGGAGAATTTCATGAACAGAGGAGCCTGGTGGGCTTTAACCCTTGTGTTTGTAAACAGCAGCACACGACTGAGCGACTAACACGCTATGCACTGTTAGCAGGCACAAAAATGTGTTCAGCCAACATGCAAAGCTGTACAGAGGTACATCAAAAACTTGCGGACAGAGCTATCATCTGATCCAGAAATCTCGCTTCTGGGTGTACATCTAAAGGATATGAAAACAGGATCTGGAAGAGATAGTTGCATCCCCATGTTTGTCATGGCATTATTCACAATAGCCAAGACGTGGAAACAACCAAAGTGTCCGTCAGCAGATGACTGGGTAAAGATACAGTAGAAAACATGTATATACAATTGAGTATTATTCAGCCATGAGAAAGAAGGAAATCCTACCATTTGCAACAACTTGGATAAACCTTGAGGGCATTATTCTAAGTTAAATAAGTGAGACAGAGAAAGACAAATAGTGCATGATGTCACTTGTGTGTGGAATCCAGAAAAGTGAACTCATAGAGACAGAGCAGAAAGGTAGTTATCAGGAGCTGGGAGGTGGGAGAGCAAAGAGATGTTAGTCAGAGTACAGACTTCCACTTGTAGTCTTTTTTAAAAATTTTTTATTTATTTTAATTGGAGGCTAATTACTTTACAATATTGTGGTGGTTTCTGCCATACATTCACATGAATCAGCCATGGGTGTACATGTGTTCACGTATTATATACCTGATAGTATCTTTACCATGGAGCGATCTGATGCTTTACCTGAAACAGAACTAAAGTGAAAGTGACAGTGAAAGTCACTCAGTAGTGTCCAGCTCTTTGCGACCCCGTGGATAGTCCAGGGAATTCGCCAGGCCAGAATTGTGGAGTGGGTAGCCTTTCCCTTCTCTAGGGAATCTTCCCAACCCAGGGATCAAACCAGGACTCCTGAATTGCAGTTAGAATTCTTTACCAGCTAAGCCACAAGGGAAGCCCAACAGTACTGGAGTGGGTAGCCTATCCCTTCCCCAGTGAATCGGCCCGACCTAGGAATTAAACCAGGGTCTCCTGCATTGCAGGTGAATTCTTTACCAACTGAGCTATCAGGGAGGTCCAAAACAGAATGAATGGTAATAAAAGGTTATCTATGATACAAGGAATGACGTCACTAGCTCAGGTTCAGAGATGAAGAAAGTGAAACTGAGAGGGAGTAACTCAGAGGGTGTGTTTGAACACACCCTCCTGTTGAGAGGCAGAACCAGTGCTTGTGTTTATGTTGGTCTGATGCCAAATTCTAGGTAGTCTGTGCTACCCTCTGTTGTCTGCCAGCTTCTTAAGACTGAGAACACTGACCTCCAGCAGCTCAATCCAGGAGGATGTCATGAACACATAAAGGACTCAGTCACAGGGCAAGCTGCCATCTCTCCTGAAGAGGAGAAGGCCATAGGACTCCTGGCATTTAAAATAGTGAGGCGATAATCCCATGCAGGGGCTCCAGGAGTTATCTGGAGAGGAAGGGATTTGAAATGGGCCAGGGGGAGAACCCTATCAAGTGCTTTTCAAAAATTAAGACTCTCTGCTTCCAAAACCGTCCCCCCATCCATCAGTCTAGCAACTCTATCAAAAACGGAAATGAGACTGTCTGGATAATGGTTTCCACATGTTCTCTTTTTATATGATCCTAGGTGCCAAACCACAGACATAGGCAGAGAAACAGGATGAGGTCATCATTTTCATTTGCTCCTTTTTGTCTTTGCAGCTTGATTCTGCCTGAGTAGCCAGTGACAACTGTCCATATTTACTAAGCCTCTACCCTTGTGCTGGGCACAGTTGTAAGATATTCGTGTGTAGTAGCTCATTTATTCCTCATAACTGTTAAATAAGAGAGGTACTTAGTAGTATCCCTACTTCACAATGAGGGAAATGAGGTCTGGAGGAGGGTAGGCAACTTGTTAAGATCATACAGATAGAGAGTGAGGATTCACACCCTGTGAATTCAGGGAGCTGGCTGCTAAAGCCTGTGTGTGTAACCCTAAGCACTTTCTACTGCCTCCGGTGAGCTCTCGAATCTTTAGGAGAATTAACAAATGCTCCTAGAGTTCAGTTCAGTCGCTCAGTTGTATCAGACTCTTTGCAACCCCATAGATTGCAGCACAGCAGGCCTACCTGTCCCTCACCAACTCCCAGAGCTTGCTCTAATTCATGTCCATTGAGTCAGGGATGCCATCCAACCATCTCATCCTTTATCATCACCTTCTCTGCCTTCAATCTCTACCAGCATCAGGGTCTTTTCTAATGAGTCAGTTCTTTGCATCAAGTGGCCAAAGTATTCGAGTTTCAGCTTCAGCATCAGTCCTTCCAGTGTTAGAGGCAAGGAAATTTAAGGAAAGTTAAGTCTCCTTGAAAGTTTCTTATGGTGAGACAGCACCTGCCCTTTCTTTTGGCCCCCTGTTCCTTAGTCTTAAACAATGAGTTGACAATTCATTGGGAGTAACTGAGAATAACTGAGAAAGAAAGTAACTGATGTGAAGAACTGACTCATTTGGAAAGACCCTGATGCTGGGAAAGATTGAAGGTGGGAGGAGAAGGGAATGACAGAGGATAAGATGTTTGGATGACATCACTGACTCAATGGACATGAGTTTGGGTAAACTCCGGGAGTTGGTGATGGACAGAGAGGCCTGGTGTGCTGCAGTCCATGGGGTCACAAAGCGCTGGACACGACTGAGCAACTGAACTGAACTGAACTGAGAGAGAGACAGACTTTGTATACTAGACACATTATTTTCTGAATCATCACTAGAATTTGCCGCCATTCTCTCACTTAGGTCACATGAGAATCCTGTAAGGACCAGCCTACCTGTTCATATTCAATTTTACCCCCTCTAACTCATCCCTGAGTCTTCATTTAAGTTCCAGCAGGGAACAGTTGACATACTCAAAAAATGACTTGAAAGTGAAAATGTTAGTCACTCAGTCGTGTCCAACTCTTTGCAAGCCCAAGGACTGCAGCCCACCAGGCTCCTCTATCCATGGGATTTTTAGGCAAGAATACTGGAGTGGGTTGCCATGTCCTTCTCCGGGGAATCTTCCTAACCCAGGGGTCAAACTTGGATTTCCTGCATCGCAGGCAGATTTTTTTTTTTTTTTTTTTTTACCATCTGAGCCACCTGGGAAGCCCCACAAAAAGTGACTTAAAGAGAGTTAAAAGAGCAAGTATTTGGGGAGAGAAACCACTAAACGCCAAGCCTGCAGAGAAAGGGGAACAGAACATAGTTACTAGAATCTGATGGGAGCTGTGGTTTCTTAACAGAGATGAGCTTCATAAAGCTGTAGGCATGAGAGGGATACTCAACCACTGTAAAGGCTGAACACTGTGGAGCAAGGACAAGGTAAGGGATAAATGCCCCAGCCTCTCTCTCTTCTCCCATATTCCAGTGCCTGCTGGAAACCAGAGGGCCAGGAGCCTGGTGAGATGTCGGCAACAGCGACTGAGAGTGGAACTAGAGAGGTGAAAGGAGACCAACCCACAGAGGCTGCCTGCGTGCATGTGCGCTAAGGCCCTGCAGTCGTGTCTGATTCTTTATGACCCTATGGATGCAGCATGTCAGGCTCCTCTGCCCATGGGATTCTCCAGGTAAGAATCCTGGAGTGGGTTTCCAGGCCCTCCTCCAGGGGATCTTCCCAATCCAGGGATCAAACCCATGTCTCTTACATCTCCTGCATTGGCAGGTGGGTTATTTACTACTAGTGCCACCTGGGAAGCCCAACCAACAGTCATTCCTCCTTAATTTTTTGTTCTATTTGACTTCTTACAAGAAATGCTATAATGTGGATCTTCGCATAGTGGGCTTTTAGTTCTGCTTGATAGATGATTACTTGTAGGATGGTCAACTCAGAGGGTGTTGAAAGTCTTAAATGTTTACAGTTGCTATCTAATTACCTCCCCAAACTGTAGCAACTTCACAACACTGTATATGCACCTTTATTAGCAGTAGATGCTTTTAATGCCTTAAATGTGTTGATCAGTTGACACAAATTATTGCTTACTGTTTTATTCTGCATTCACTAGGTGACTAATGAGATCAGAAATGATTTCATAAGTATGCAATGGGATCACCTCAGTCAATTTCCGGTTTCTATTAGGGATATTTGGTTCCTTAATTGCCAATCTTTATTCAACTTGCCTTCTTCGTTTATGTAGCCTTCACCATACTCTAGTTTGGGGTACTTTTTATTTTGCTTACAGTCAGATTTCCAAAACATAGTGAAAGTGAAAGTCATTTAGTTGTGTCCGACTCTTTTGTGACCCCACCCATGGAATTCTCCAGGCCAGATTACTGGAGTGAGTAGCCTTTCCCTTCTCCAGGGGAACTTCCAACCCAGGGATGGAACCCAGGTCTCCTGCATTGCAGGCAGATTCTTTACCAACTTAGCCACAACATAAATCTGACCTTTATGTGAAGACTCAACAGTGGCTGCTACCTGCCTTCAGGATGAAGTCTAAATCCCTTTGCTGACTGACAGGGCTTTGAATGTTGTAGTTTCTAAAAGCCCCCAATGCTATCTCTTGGTCCTCTGCACCAGCTCTGCATCCACACCCAGGTACAAGTACAAAGCCAGCATGCTCGTGGCCTAACCCTCTGTGCACTGGCGTTTCTGTTTTATCTTCCTGAGATGACAATCATCACTTCCTCTCGGCCCATTAACTCCTGTCCTTTCTCAAAGGTTAATTTCCCCATTTTCTCTTTTGCAAGGCTATGCTTGTTGCTTCCTCTGTTGTCTTCCCAGACTGAATTTCCGGTGGCTGACAGGCATGGTGAACTGAATTAAAGCCAACTGATGACCAATTTGCCAAGAGTGGAAAGTATCAAGATGAATAAGTTCCAGTACCTGTGTCTCATCATGAGAACTGCTGGACTGGAAGAAGCACAAGCTGGAATCAAGATTGCCGGGAGAAATATCAATAACCTCAGATATGCAGATGACACCACCGTTATGGCAGAAAGTGAAGAGGAGCTAAAAAGCCTCTTGATGAAAGTGAAAGAGGAGAGTGAGAAAGTTGGCTTAAAGCTCAACATTCAGAAAACAAAGATCATATCATCCGGTCCCATCACTTCATGGGAAATAGATGGAGAAACCATGGAAACAGTGTCAGACTTTATTTTGAGGGGCTCCAAAATCACTACAGATGGTGACTGCAGCCATGAAATTAAAAGACGCTTACTCCTTGGAAGAAAAGTTATGACCAACTTAGATAGTATATTCAAAAGCAGAGACATTAATTTGGCGACTAAGGTCCATCTAGTGAAGGCTATGGTTTTTCCTGTGGTCATGTATGGATGTGAGAGTTGGACTGTGAAGAAGGCTGAACACCGAAGAATTGATGCTTTTGAACTGTGGTGTTGGAGAAGACTCTTGAGAGTCCCTTGGACTGCAAGGAGATCCAACCAGTCCTGAGATCAACCCTGAGATTTCTTTGGAAGGAATGGTGCTAAAGCTGAAACTCCAGTACTTTGGCCANGAGAAGACTCTTGAGAGTCCCTTGGACTGCAAGGAGATCCAACCAGTCCTGAGATCAACCCTGAGATTTCTTTGGAAGGAATGGTGCTAAAGCTGAAACTCCAGTACTTTGGCCACCTCATGCAAAGAGTTGACTCATTGGAAAAGACTCTGATGCTGGAAGGGATTGGGGGCAGGAGGAGGAGGGGATAACCAAGGATGAGATGGCTGGATGGCATCGCGGACTCGATGGATGTGAGTCTGAGTGAACTCCAGGAGATGAACAGGGAGGCCTGGCGTGCTGCGATTCATGGGGTCGCAAAGAGTTGGACACGACTGAGCGACTGAACTGAACTGAACCTGTCTGTGTCTCAGAGCTGCACAGTCTAGTGGCTGAATCCCGTCGCCCACATGGAACAGAACAGCATTGGCAAAATGTTAGCAGGGCTCTCTTTGAGTTTTCCTACCGGCAGTCTTTCCAGAAAAGATTCAAGGAGGTGATTGTTCTTAGAGAAGCCACATACCATTTGTCAAAGTCCCTTCATCGTGACCTCAGTAGGCCAGCCGCAACATTTAAAGGTCACTCTAGGGAACCATACAACTGCAATGAGATGTCCTCCAAGCGCCAGTACCCAATGTTACATTTTGGTGTCCTGGGATCTTGGTGATCCCCCATGACATAATAAACAAGGCTTTGCTGCATAAAGAAGCTCTATTTTCGAGCATCACTTTCTCAGCTGGCCCATTTCACCATTGCATGGTATGTAAATATACGCTGGGCATTTTAGCTCTGTTTTTTATCCCTATTTCTCTCTCCAGAAGTCCAATCCAAGCACTTCCTACCACCTCCACTTTAAACAAACCTCAGTGTGAAAGTTCAGAGCAGTATGATATTCTTTCAAAACTAATTCAAATAAAAATTAATTTTCAAAAAAGAAACCCTTCAAATAGCTAGTGCCCTATTACACTTAAACTAGGAGTTGAGAAGTGCTGTGTCAGAGCACACAATGGAAACAGCATGGAAGACCTGTGTAGATAAGGGGCCCTACCGCTCTGAGCCTCAGTTTTCCCACCTGTAAAATGGAGCTAATGTTTGCATCTCAGGACAGTGGTGAGAAATAAAACCGCACATGTTTATGAGATACCTAGCACAGTCAGTGAGAACATAGAAATAAATGGTAGACAATTTTTTTCCATTGGTTATCTAGTTTCTACTTTCTCCACTGTTCAATATGTGAAACAAGACACAAGAGTATCAGACCCCCTGCTTTCTAGTCTCACTTATGATATTCACTCACTTTCTTTGTCTAACCTTTGTGTATTTAGAAGAATTTAAGACGATTCAGCAGCCAACAAATAAGACAGTCCAATGAGAAAATATTCGTGTAATCAAATGTGGGTAGCCACATTCACCAAATCCTGCCTTGGAGAAAGTATTATATTTCCTAGAGAAAAAAAACTGAAGAGCCCTGGGTGAGGTGGTTAGCATGTCATCTACAAGATAAACACAACTGCCCGTATTTAGTGAGTGCCCTGATGGGTATATTCTGTATTTTGGAAGAGTGGTAAAAAGTAGAGGATTACTTGAAGTTGTTTTTAAATAATACACAGGTATGAAAATTACAGTTCAGTTCAGTCACTCTGTCATGTCCGACTCTTTGCGACCCCATGAACTGCAGCACGCCAGGCCTCCCTGTCCATCACCAACTCCCGGAGTTTACTCAAACTCATGTCCATTGAGTCGGTGATGCCATCCAGCCATCTCATCCTCTGTCGTCCCTTCTTTTCCTGCCCTCAATCTTTCCCAGCATCAGGGTCTTCTCAAATGAGTCAGCTCTTCTCATCAGGTGGCCAAAGTATTGGAGTTTCAGCTTCAAAATCTGTCCCTCCAGTGAACACCCAGGACTGATTTCCTTAAGGGTGGCCTGGTTGAATCCCCTTGCAATTAAAGTTCAATTGGGACTATTATTGAAGGAAAATTAGGTGAAGAGAGTATCTGAAAATTGTTATTTACTGCTTGCAAAATAGAATAAAAAGAAAAACATCCTGGTAGTGACCTAAAGGACAAAGGTCTTTGGGGAAAATGGACCTATATAACGAGAAATTTGGGGGCTTCCCAGGTGGCACAGTGATGAAGAATATTCCTACTAATGCAGGAGATGCGAGAAACACAGGTTTGATCCCTGTCAGCAAGATCCCAAGGAGTAGGAAATAGCAACTCATTCCAGTATTCTTGTCTGGAGAATCCCAAGGACAGAGGAGCCTTAAGGGCTACAATCCATGGGGTCGTAAAGAGTCGGACACAACTAAGTGACTAAGCACAATGGGAAGTTTTAGTCACATGCAATGTTTGTGTTTATCTTGAGAGCTTCAGTAAAGTCTACCTCACTTTGCAGCTGGAGAGGTCGTGGTGGAACCCTGCTCCTGTCTGGTTTGGTGTGGGGCTAAAGACTGCTGATATAAATAAGAGTAGTGGCTCCCTGAGAAAAGGGCAGCTGATCTAGGTTGCGTGCGTTAAATAACAATTTACTGAGCTCATGTTGGGTCTCTGGCACTGTACCTGGGGTTTCAATAGGAGGGGAAAAAAAACAGTAAGCATTGATACACCATATAAGCTATACAGCACAGAACAGATGCTCACCCTAAGGATGTGCAGATAAGGGAAATGTGTTCTGTGTGATAGTGATGATCTAGGGAGAGCTCCAGAGAGTAAAAGCATCTTACTTAGACCTAAAAAGATGAGTAAGAGTTTGCTTAAGCTGGTAGAGTGGAAAAAGATCAGCCTGGCAGAGGTAACAGCTGGAACAAAAGCAGAGAGCCTCACAAGTGAGGAGAGGGTGACAGAAAGACAAAGAAATGAGTCTCTCTGGTGTGTATGGAGACATGAGAAGGAGGAAGGATAAAGAGTCATCCAGGGCTGTATTTTAAAGAGTTTTTCTCTGTGTTTGTTAATCTTTTTTTTCCCCCACCCCCGTCTGTTATTCTTACTCAGTAGGTCTGGAGACACAAACATTTTTTGAAGCTTGTTCCTTAGTCTAATCTTTTAGACATATAGAGCCAGTTTCTGATATATAACAATTATAAAATGTCTATGAAATTGAGTCAAACAAAGCTTACTGCTCAAGGATCAATTTCTATGTGCACTTAAGCCATTTAAGATAGAGTTAATTGTCCCATGGTCTTTGTCTTCACTCTGAGATGTTCTGTATGCCAAGACTTACACTGTCTATCACTAGCCTCACAAGTGTTGTAATTCCCACCGTTTTCAGGGCACTGATTGTCTCTGCAGGAGAAAGGGTGAGATGGGATGAAGAGAGAAGGGACTTCCTCAGCTCTTAAGAGTGATTGAGTGAAAGTCACTCAGTCATGTCTGGCTCTTTGCCACCCCGTGACCTATACAGTCTATGGAATTCTCTAGGCCAGAATACTGCAGTGGGTAACCTTTCCCTTTTCCAGGGGATCTTCCCAGCCCGGGGACTAGACCCAGGTCTCCCACATTGTAGGCAGATTCTTTACCAACTGAGCTACAAGGGAAGCCCCCTCGGGTCTTGTTGGACTGACTGTTTTATAGAGTTCTGTGTCAGCAGTTGTTGTTCATCAAGAGTATGATGGGAAGAGCGGCTGTAAACCATAGAACAGAGGGATTATAGTTGCGTTTCAAAGCTTGGGAAACAGAATGCAAGAAGAAAATGTTCCATTGAGGTCATTCTCGGATAAAACAAGCCAGCTCATGTGGACTCAATTGCAATAAACCTCTCTTTCCATTTTGAAAGAACCAGAGGTGACAGGTAGAATCACAGAGCATCACATTTGAAGGCAACTTGGTCAAGGTGGTTAAATAGAAAGCATGTGGGGTCAGGACTCCAAAAACATAGGTGAACGATCTCCACCTAACCACATGCTAGTTTTGTGTGTCTGTGCGTTTTGAGGTTTTAGAAAATCTTATTATTTATTTATTTGTGTTGCTTTCTCTTTGCTTGGTTTCTTGGAGGACTGTTCCGGGTCTTCTTTGCTGCGTGTGGGCTTTCTTTTAGTTGTTGCAAGGGGGGGCTACTCTCTCGTGTGGTGCACTTCTCATCGAGGTGGTTCCTCTTGTTGCAGAGCACAGGCTCTGGCGTGAGCAGACTTCAGTAGTCATGGCACACCGGCTTAGCTGCTCTGCAGCCTGAGTCACTTTCCCGGACCAGGAACCCATGTCTCCTGCATTGACAGGCAGATTCTTAGCCACTGGATCACTAGGGAAGTTCAAGCACATAAGTGTTTTTAAAAGTATTCTGAAGGTCATCTTCTCTAGCTACAAAGTGGAAAGCAAAACAAGCTCTGAAAAGATGTAGTGAGGCTACAAATAACATGAATAAAGGATCCAGTTCATGGTGCACATTATAATTACTTTTATATTGACCTCTTCTGTTTACTCTGTTCCAAGACTCATCATCTGAGTGTAAATGTTGAATTACTAGGAATAAGCGCCCAGCACACATGGATCCTTTAAAAAGTTGTTTAAACCATCTGAATCCCATGCAGATGTCCTATGTCACTTGGACTAAAAAGGTCATATCCCTCACCACTGAAATGTTCCTTGGATTTGGTCTCCATTGTAGAACAAGCACTTGGATTTTTTCAGCTTTCATAGTCTGGACATCTTTTTAACCTTTTAAAGAACTTAAAATGAAAAATAGGTTCTGGGATGAATTTCTTCTTGATTTGTAAATATTGTGCTTAGGGAAATAAGATTAAAAATGAGAAAGTAATTAATCTCTTTTTTTGCTAGAGTAACATAAGATCTATATGATCTAAACAACACTGTTATAAGCATAATTTATCTAATTAACATTAATATTAGCAGTTTGTATTCTTTTAACATTTTGCACTTTGCAAGTCATCTTTGAAATACATCTTAAGGAAAAACAAATATTTTAAAGAAACTCACTTGGACTTGCTTCACAAATCATAGAGTTGCTTTATCTACAATAATACTTTTTCCTGTACATCTGGAAAATCTTGAAGTAAAATTTATTCTGTTTCATTTTAGATGGAAAAAATATAGATTGATATCAAACAAAATGTTGGATTTAAATATTAGCTTTTCCTCTGATGGATAACTATAAATGAGGCAGGTTGACATCTGAGCCTCAGTTTTCTCATGGAAAACAAAAATAACACTCTCCGTTTCATAGAATAATTGTGATTATAAAGCCCATAATACAGTATTGCATCTTAAGACAGGTTTCCTAAAGCACTGCCCTTTACACCTCTCACTTTGCTGTTTTCAGTAACTCTTTCTTGCTATAGACTAAAAACTCAGTTCCTTATGTGGCCTTCATATGCTCTCTATATTCTGACCTTGGCTATCTTTTAAAAAATTCTTATTTTATGTGTCCTACATATACCCAAACTAAACTACTCACTATCTGCCTCACATATCCCAGAAGGTCCTCACTCATGTCTTTGCTTTTTCTATTTTCTCTGACAATCATGCTCTATCTCCAGCATGTCAAAATTATGCCTAACCTTCAAGATTTAAGTTGAAATGTTTCTACTTCCTTGACATTTTGAAATTTCCCCTGACATCTTCAGCCTGGAAATTCCTGTTATTTTCCTCTCAGCCCTCACAGATTTCAAGTCAACAACCATTTATCATGTGCCAGCTGTGTGTCCAGCTCTGTGCTAATCACTATATCTATAAAGACAAGTAAGACACGATTCTTCTCTAATAATAAGAGTTGATTTCATATCAAAGAACTTGAAAGAAAATTCTGACAATATCCACACATCACATTTCCCATCTTCTTATTTTATTATAAATAATTGCTAATTACTGCCTGGACTGAGGTAAACACATTTATAATATTAAAGTTTAACTTCTTCGTGAGGAGTATTATGCCCATTTTAACAATGACAAAAATAATGTAAACTTCAGAGAGATTAGAAAACTTAACCTCTAGCTTTTATAACTGAGATCTGACTTCATGACTCATACCTAAACTACTTATATATGAATTCACATTAAATATGAAGATGGCATCTTTTCTGGACTAAGGGAAGACTCATTTCATTACAAAAAAGGAACTGTGAAATTATGAAGTGTAGTAATTTGGGAGCTACATTTAATTAATGTGTATATACTTCCATAGCACTCAGTGCATATCTGATACTGGGTTAGTTAGTGAAAGTGAATTTTGGATGTGATCATTGTATTAGTTAGGATGAGTTAAGTTATGTTGCTATAACAAAGAACCCCCAAATTCTGGTAGCTTACAGCAACACAAGTTTGATTTTGCTCACCCTACATGTTTGTTCATTATAGGCTTCTTCTGATCAGTACCTTGGTTGGCAGAGTAACCACATCAGCTGCATGTTGTAGTTTAGGTATCAGAAGAAGAGAACTTTGGAAAGTTCTGCACTGAAAAATATTGGCTCTTCAAGACTTAGCTCATTCTTTGCTGTTGTGGCTATTAAATAAGAATCTGTTGATCATCCATTGATCATGCCGTGAATCACATGGCAATCACTGGTGATAAAGCAAAAGTGAAGATGATGGCTGCTCCGTTGTGTCCAACCCTTTGTGACCCCATGACTGTATGCTGTGAGGCTCCTCTCTCCATGGGATTCTCCCGGCATGAATACTGGAGTGGGTCACCTTCCCTCCTCCAGGTGATCTTCCTGACCCAGGGATCAAACCCAGGTCTCCTGCATCACAGGCAGATTCTTTACCACTAGGCCACCAGGGAAACCCGATAAAGCAAAGACCAGAACAAACAAGGCACCTGCACTCCAGCAGATGAATTCAATGTTAGAGAAATAATTATCCTCAAATTCTTTAATTACAGTTGTGATGTTACGAAGAAAGTTGTGTGGAACCATAAAAGTATAAAATAAGGATGCCTCATAGTCTGAGAGTTTAGAAAACAAGTCTCTAAAATCATGATATTTAATCTGAGACCTGAAAGAAATTAAAATAAGCCAGGTAAAGTTGAAGGTGATGGGAGGGAAATGTAAGGAGAGTGAAGAATTTTCGAATCTTGCCCAATATACTCCCACAGAACTGGGTTAGTGTCCACGCACAGCTATTGATATATTCACAGCCCACTGTTTCCATGTATTAGCATGTAACATATCCCATTAAAATGACTGTTTCTAGTATGGTTGTCTGTCCCCCTACCCTAGGCTGCATAGAATTTTATTTTCATTTCTGTATTTTCAAAGTTTGAGATACAATAATTTTCAGAAATCTTTGTCAAAGTGATAAAACATGATAGCTTGCTAGACCTGTAGAGTAAGCAAGTATTGAATGAAACTGCGAATTTTAAAAAATATGTGTATTATACCATGTTGACACATAAAGATGACGTAATGTGAGTCAACACCAAAAGTTTCACCAGCACTTTACTTACCTCTCTTCATCTTGTTTCATTCTCCAATATATCCAATACTGTGTAAAAAAAAAAAAAGTATAGTTTCCCTGTTTATATATCTATCTAATTGTGGGCATCAACAGATTATTTCAGCTGTGTGTTCCTGCTAAGCAATGTCAAAATAAAATGAAGGTTATTAAGTTTTGAAAATGACTAGAAGGAAAGTATAAACTAAACTAACTGTATCTCTAATTTCCCAGAAAAAAAAAGAGATCTATATTCAGAAATGGATAACTCTACCAATGAAAGACTAAACATATGAAATCAGTTAATGTCATTGAAAAGCTGGGGTGTTGAGCTATCAGGAAATTAATGTTCCACTCATTTATTTTTGAAAAGTGTTTGGTAGGACTTATCCCATTTATAGCAAGAGGAAAAGAGAGCTTACACGTTTCTGGCAAGAAAAGGGCTTCCCAAGCTGCAGATAAATATTGATATTGGCTTTAAGGCAGCAATAATCACATGCAAAATCAAATACAACAGACATATGGAAGATTTGAACAACCTTACAATATTACATTCAGTATCTTTCCATTTAAGTTAGACTTTAGTCAATAATTTTGCTGTTGAAGGTTAACCAAGCCAGCAGTTTGGCTGTCAATTCAAGAAGCATACAGATTTTTTTTTCTTAATAAACATTTTTTAAAGATAAAACTGAATTCTAGGAGATGCACAATCTAAAGTTACAATTCCATTAGTTTTGACAAATGCATCCAAGCATGCAAACTACATACCTATCTATAGAGTTTAACTGTCAACCTAGAATTTTCCCTTCAGTCTCTTTCCAGTTTAACTGTCCCCCAGAGGCACAGTTTTCTGAATTTTTCTTCAACTTAGATTAATTTTGTCTATGGTAGGAATTCCTATAAATGGAATCGCGTGTAACAGTGCCTTCTCTGTTGTGTCTGGCCTCTCTGCTCAGCATAATGTCTGTGCAATCCAACCATGTTACTGAATATACAAGTAAGGTGCTGGTGTTATTACTTAATATTATTCCATTATGTGAATATACCACTGTTTGCTTATCCATTTCAGTTTTAGACTATTATGAATAAGGTTACTGTGAACATTTTTTTTTTTTT
>SJYV01051939.1:46506-98918 GCA_006410875.1 Neotragus pygmaeus | reverse complement strand
TAGTGGCCAGGGTGCTGATGGTTAAGGCACCATTCCTACATAGTGCTTCCTTTCTGGTCCACCTCACTGTAAGAAGCTGCACTGACTGGGCCAGGGGAAGACTGAAAGTGTTAACAATTCTGAATGTGTTATTAACAGAAACCTCAAAACTGTCTCCTTGTCATCACTCATAATTACCTTTTTCTCACTTGGAAAACTGAAGCTGAATTATTGGCAAAAACACAAGAGATTTTTGTTTGTTAAAATGCTGCCAATGAAGTAATTTTGTCAGATTTAAGTACAGGAAAGGGCAAGGCATTCTTAAGTTCCTTAGCTGTCATGTGGCTAAAAACATAGGATGGACAGCACTCAGCTACTATACTCTTAGCTCTTTGAAGCCATATATTCAGAAAGCAGACGTTGGATGTTGGTGTCTGGGGGCTGGCTTCCTGGAGATATTCTGTATTGGCCAAGTTCATTGTTCTAAAGTCCAAAGGTTTGACTTAAAGGAGAAAGAAAAAGAGGCAAGATAATGCTGAGATTTTCTGACGGTGTCATGCAGGCAGCCCTAACACTAGACAACTTTAGTGCCTCAAGCTTATTCTAGAAAAAGAGAGTGGCACGGTGCATTTGTTCACTATAGAGAGGGAGGCTTCTAACTGTACAAAGCGGGGCTGTTTAGGGGACGCAGAACAGAGACCCTCTCAGAATAAGCACACACTGGGTAGAGGAGTGGGGAACCAGACAGTGAAGGAGCTGGAATTCAATTGGGACAGACGGTACACAAAGAGCAACAACAAGAACAGAGTGTGAGCAAGATCCTTCAGAAGACCGAAGGGGAGTGATGTGACAGAGTGTTCAGGAGGACGGGTGCAGAATGCTCCAGGCAGGAGGACAGAGGCCCTGGGGGGAAGCTCACAGCATGTTCCAGGGACAGGCAGGTGGTCAGTGTGCTTGGTGCATAGCGAGCCAGGGGGACACCTGTGGCTCACAGAGAGCTTTGCCACCCTGGGAAGGGGGTGGATGGGAAGATATTTGCAGTGGGAAACCACTGTCGGGGGTGGTTGCACCAAGGAATGATCAGCTGTATTTGTAAAAGGTCTGCCTGGATGGTGATGGGAGAGCTGTGGCTCAGGAGAGGAAGCAGAACTCCTGGAGAGGTGTCAAAATCTGTGATAGTCCCTCAAGTGGCACAGACTTATGAGAGGAAACTACGGCCTTGGGAAAAATGATTCAAAGCCCAGTGACTTAGATTAGGGGCCGTAAAACTTTCTGTAAGGCTTGAAGAGTAACTATCTTAGACTGACGCTGAAGCTGAAGCTCCAATATTTTGGCCCTCTGATGCGAAGAACTGACTCACTGGAAAAGACCCTTATGCTGGAAAAGATGGAAGGCAAAAGGAGAAGGGGATGACAGAGGAAGAGATGGTTGGATGGCATAACCAACTCAATGGACATGAGCTTGAGCAAACTCTGAGAGACGGTGAAAGAGGACATGCAGAGGACAGAGGACAAGCCAGGAGCATGGCATGCCTTTCCTTTTCTGACTGTATGTCTAATACCTTAAAGCTTCCATTTCATCTGGAGCTGCCTTATGAAGGGAATAGGTGGCTGCTCAGAGCTGAGGAATCTTTACAACTTTGGGTGGGGTGTAGACTGAGACAGAGATAACTGAGTTCCAATTCCACCCGAGCTCCAAAACACACCCACCTGGCATGCTAGTATTTGAGACATTTGTGTGCTAGTCATCAATCCAGTCACCATGCTGGGGGAGGAATGGATGGAGATCTTAACTTCAGAAAGAGGGGCCAAATGTTTTGCCTCCTGTTAAAACTCTATACACTCACTGCCAGGATTGGATGCCTTATTAAGCTTGAGTGGATGCCCAAATGTTCATAAGGTAGAACTCCAGATCACACAAGAGTCATTAAGCAATCAGGCGGCTGAATGAATGAACAAATGCTGAGAGGGTGCTGTCCTTTCTTATGATAACTACTCCCGCCTGACATGTACTCAGGGTTTTGTGGTTTTCAACATGATTCAGAGCCAAGAGACAGCAGAGGCCATCAGCAAAGAAAGCAGGCTCTGAGCTCTGTTGTGTCTTAGCTCTGTGACTTTGTCAAGTTCTTTAACCTGAGTCTCAGTTTCCTGGGGATAGCCTCTTTATCTCAGGGTTATTCTCAGGATTACAGGAGATAAGGCACCCTGAATGCTTAGCAAGTGCCTGGCACCTAGTCAATTCTCAAATAAAAGTGGCTATTCTTACTCCTGGTTAATTTGGTCTTTGTCCTCAGGGTGGGCAAAGGATGGCCAAAGCTCCATAGCTAGTTAGGAGCAGAAGCAAGGCTGGAATCAGGTGTCCTGAGCCTTGGTCTTAAGCCAAAAACAATTATCACATCGGATGCATGTTTTCCTGAGTGGGAACTCACAATGATTCACAGGGAGATCCCAGGGCTATTTAAAAGAACTCTCCTTTGGGACTGATATAATTTTATGAACAGATCTTGACTTGAAATTAGATTTTTGTTAGTCTGTTTCTTGGAAAAGGAGAAGAAAATCAGGTAAGCTGATGTCTGCATCAGACCTTCTCCACTGAGGATGCCGGCAGGAAGAGACAGTGATGCTAAGGACGTGCTTCCAGAAGCACACAGTTTCCCAGGATGGGGCTGCGGGGTATCATCCCTGGACACTAGAAAACATCCGAGGGAAAGCAAGCACAAGAAACAGCCAAGACCCCAGTCCAGGCCACACCTGAGAAGCACCAGCCCTGCTCCCGCCAAGGACTGCCTCTCGCTGCTCCCATTCTGGGTCCTGTACTTGTCTGGACAGCAGGTTTCATGGTGAACTGACTGGCCATTTTGCTTTGAAACTGTCTGTCTCTGTCCACAATCAAGAGGTTGCTGAGCTACTCAGCGTGTGGGGCCTGTAGGGCAGAGCTCCACATGGGTACCAGTTACCTTACTGAAGCTGCCAGAGTTGACCAGCTAAGAGAAGTCAGTTGTGCTCAAACCAAGAGCTGCCCCAGCTACTGGTGGCTACATCAGCAGTGCCTGGCTTGGCCAGGCTCCACATTTACCCATCAGGCACAGCCACGAAGAGTGGGCTCCCTGAGTTTCAGACCCTTCATGGGCCACAGGCATCTTCCAGGAAGATGAACGTGGCATTTATTGCCAAGAGAACTTATCCGAGAGACTTGCTTTTGGAGCCTGAGGCTTATTTTTTTGGATCTGCTCAACTGAGGCAGGTCCTTGGTCTTCTAGGACAGTTTGGACTTTCGGAACCAGCTCACACAGAGCCACAGAACAAGGGGTGTTGTGGAGGAGGGAGAAGGACTGATTTTGATCAAGTCCAAGGTGTGATGCTAAAGCAATGCATGTGCATTTTTGGCCAGGCTTACAAAGGACTCTAAAGGCCACCTGGAAAGAGAAGCGAAGCCCAGAAACGGTGTGAGCCAAGGCTGTTTCTCCAGAGTGAGGGCACGGGTGGCCGCTCAGAGGACGTGTTCTTGGAGGAACACATCCCGCATCCAGATCTACACCAGTCAAAACCAAACCAGTTACTTAACTAGTCACACTTTACACAGGGGTGGTGGGGCTCATGGGGTAAGAGGAAGAGGATCCTGCACCTTCAACCCCCACCATAATCATTTTCTCCTTGGATGGAAACAAGTGTGGAACAAAGAAGAAATTGCAAGACCCGCTGAAACTGAGCATGGTCTCTGGATGTATCACCAAGAGGTTTTCCTTCACAGGCTTAGTTCTTGACCATTAAAGAGAAGCAAGAGCTAGGAAGGGTTATGAGGATGGAGGGTGGAGACTGATTTGGAAAGATGCCTGATGGGACGGCTGGGAATTTGGAGGACAGGATATGGGTAAGTAATTGCTCCCTCTCTGCCATCCCATCTGATCGGTATCCTTTTTGAGCTGGAACTCCAGTAAACAAAGTTTTGTAAATGTCTCAACTAGATAACCACCTTTTCAATATATTTTTAGTGGCAGACAACGAGGTCAAAAAAGAGAAAAAAGATTTCAACCATGTCCTCACTCCCTGACAGCTGTGCAAAGATCAGAATTCTCACCTAAATAGAAAACTGACTTACTCAAAGTAGACTGCCCTTGGAATTGGAGAAACTGGGCCCTCTAGTTATGTGAAATGACATTACCTCAAAGCCCCCAGCTCCCATTTCTCTGAACAGGAAGGAAGCAGACCCACGGGTCTAGAAGAACCATTTCCTCTCTGCTCTATTAATTGCTGAAATTAAGCAAGCCACTCCTTTGTGGACCTAATGCACTGAGATAACAGCCATTGTGCTTACAGCATCTCATAGTAACTAAGCTAACTTGGTAGACTAGTGAGTGAGGTTGCCGGCTTTTATTGTCAGAGTCAACCAACCAATGGCTCCCATGTCCCTTTCTAGAATCCTGGTTCCCCAAACTACTTTTGGAATCCCTAACCCTTGAGTTTCACACTCATGGATAATGTCTGAGTTCTGAGGGAGGCAAGCAGAAATTTGTCAGGTGAGTTTTTAAAAGGACATCAAGGCCAGAGAGGCGAATGGGACTATCTTTCAGTGCCCTACTCACTGGCTTCCTGTTCTCAGTGGTACGAGGAAGCTAATATAATACATTCAGTGCCTGTCATCCCCAAATTCCTGGCTTTCATTAAGAGAAAATGTAGACTTTTTCCCCCTTTCACCCTTCGTCTCTTCCCTATTTAAAGGGGTGTATGCAGAGAGAGCTGGACTGGGAATCCAGACGGAGCCTTGGACTATCCTGCTCTTCCTGAAACTCACAAAGGGCAGGGTCAGCTCATCTCCTGGATATTTCTAGGTTACATTTTAGTTTCTTTACATTTGGGGTTGGTACCTTGCCACCAAGTTTGCACAGAGAACTTCAACAACACATCTTACGTTCAAGTTTAAGGTTAGAAACATTCAAAGCCCCCCTCCCCCCATAGCCCATTGTCTGACCGATTCTTGGAGCTTTCTGGGCTCCTGACGATTTCCCACCACGGCGAAATGGGGAAGCATGCTCTTGACTACAAGTCGACTTTTCCAGTCATCCATTGTTTGACCTGCAATTTTATTCTTGACTCTCCCAGGCGCTTCCCAAACGACCTAGACACAGGGCTTAGGGAGACAAAAAGTACACTGTCTTTCAGACACAAAGATGAGACCATTGACCCCGTGAATC
Organism: Neotragus pygmaeus; assembly: GCA_006410875.1. Lineage (NCBI taxonomy): Eukaryota > Metazoa > Chordata > Mammalia > Artiodactyla > Bovidae > Neotragus > Neotragus pygmaeus. The sequence goes on along the minus strand of SJYV01051939.1, from coordinate 93,748 downwards.
ACATACTTGCACTCTGAGGACAGGTTTGGGTGGAGTTGGCTATGTGCAATTTTCTTGTCTTTCTTTCCACCCCACCACCCTCACTGAGCCCTTCCCACCTCCAGGGATGAGGGGCACTTCTAGTAGGCAGTTGGCTGGGATGAGATGGCAGTCTCTGGAGAGCTGAGGGATGGGTGGAGGAACAGCTCGATGTGACTAAATGACATTGGGCTTCAAGGCAGGGAAGGCTTTTCTGCGGGACACCATGAAATCTTCTGTTCTCTAACACAGAATTTTTTTTTTTTTTAATATGAAAACCAAGGTGGTTGGATCAGGTAATGGCTTAACTGCCCTTTTAGCTCTATTGAAGCCTTCGGTCCATAGAAGGGCACCTGCCAACTCTGCTCCTGTGAGCACCCAACCAAGTGGAAGGAAGCAATGGCTGTTGGAAGGGGCTCACGAAACTCCAGTGCACTGGTTTACAAAAAGGTAACCAAACTGGCTGCGATCATGATCACGGCTGTGCCAGCTGATGCCCTCTATGACAGACGAGCAGACACATGCAAACCCAGGGACAGCAGATGTGTTTTGTTTTATTTCTTTTTGTTTCTCAGGATGTCGACATGGAATTAGAGCTCTGCCAAAGAGATTCATGTGTGAGGGAAGCTCTCCTTCCCTAGATCTCCTTGGCAAGACAAATACAGGTCTAAAATTTCTGTGTCCACATATCTGGCTCTGGAAATGTGCAGACATACTTTCCCCATTCCCCCACTGCAGACAACTGAGACCTCTGGGCCTTATATATAAAACAAGCACCAGAAGACCCTGAAAGGTGGGGAGAAGAAAGCAAACTGGATAAAGACCTTGGGACACAGGGAATGACGCAGTGGCAAGCTCTCTGGGTTTTCTTTTTGCCTTGTAGATCCCAGACTGGGACTGAAGAAGCAGACAACCCAAAGTACCAATGAACACAGACCGAACAGCTCCTGCAAAAGTCTCCTCTCTTTATTCAAAGGGCCAGAAAAGGGGCAGTCTCCCAAGACTGAAAATTTTTGTGCAAAAACCAATCTTCTTCAGCTAAGCACCACAGACAAAAGGGTGGTCCCACCCAGTCCCATCAGCAAAGGCCAGTTGGGAGCCTAGACTCCACCCCCCCGAACAGAAATGAGTCATCTCCCTTGTTCCTGCCAGGGTGGTGTTAGAGGAGGCCACACAGAGTCAGGACTTTTGCCCTTTCATAGGGTCATGAGTTCACATCCCATCCCTTCCAGCGTCAGCGGAGGTCACATGGGGAACAGTAATGAGGCACTCTTACCCATCACACCCAGGGTGGCATTAGCAGAAGCCCAGTGGGGAGCTGAAACTATCATCACTGCTCAGCAGCAATGAGAAGCTCTAGCCTCCTTGGTGTCAACGAAGGCTAAGTGGAGAATCTGAATTTCCATAGCTACCTGGCAGAAATGAGACAGTGCACCCCTTTCCCTGCCAGAGCATTGTCAGAGAAAGCCAGTGAAACAGAAGATCTAAATGAGTGCTGAAAATCACACTTCAGCTATGGAAGGGGAATCAAACTATTCTCAGATGAAAGAAAACTAAAAGAATTCATTAACAACAGACTTCTCCTAAGAGAATGGCTAAAGGGAGCTCTCTAAACAGAAAGGAAGTGATAAAAGAAGACATTTTGGATATCACTGAGGAAAAAGGAACCATGGAAAGAGATAAAAAAGGGGAAATAGAATAGACTTTCCTTTTCCTTAAAGTTTTCTAAATTATATTTGGCAGCTGAAGAAACATAACATTGCATGCTGTAGTTCTAAATGTATGTGGAAGAAATATTTAACATAAGTACATTATAAACAGAGGAGAGTGGTAAAAGGGTGGAAAGAGAGGTAAGGTTTCTATACTTCACTCAAACTGGTAAAATGCTGACATCAGTAGACCCTTATAAGTTATGAATATATGATGTAGTACCAAGAAACAACAAAAAAATGGCATACAGAAAGACACATGCAGAAACACCATACACGAATCAGCAAATGAAATTCTAAAAAATTTTCAAGTCACCCACAGGAATACAGGAAAAAGAAAGTAGAGACAAATACAGAAAGCAAACAGAAATTAAAAATAAATTGGCAGAATTAAGCACTAACATCAATAAGTACATTAAGTGAAAATGATCTAAATACAGCAATTAAAAAGAGACGCTGACAGAGTCAATTAAAAAAAAACAAACAAACAACACAACTATATGCTGTCTGCAAGATGCTCACCTCAAATATAATGATGTGGGCATGTAGAAAGTAAAAAAAGGATGAAAAAAACTTTTAAAAACGAGCAGGGGTGGCTCTAGTAACATCAAATAACTTCAGAACAAAGAAAATGACCAGGCACAGAGAAGGGCAAAGATCAGTCTACCAAGAAGACAAAGTAATTCTAAATGTGTATGCACCAAACAACACAGCTACATGATACATGGGTCAAAATTAACAGTAACTGAAAGAAGAAATAGAAAATTTGACATTCATAATGGAGACTTCAATGTCCTCTCTCAATAACTGATAGAACAATTAGAAAATCAGCAAGATATAAAAGAACTCAACATCATTGCCATCTAATAAGATCTAATTGATATTTATAGAACACTCCATCAAGGAAACAGTAAAATTTACATTCTTTTCAAGCATCCAATAAATATATATACCAATAGAGACACCATTTGGACTATGAAACAATCCACAAAAATTTAAGAGTTGAAGTAATATATGGTATTTTCTCTGACTACAGTGGAATCAAATTAGGAAACAAAAACAGAAATGACAACAGGAAAATCTCCAAACACTTGGAAACTAAGCAACAAGAGATGTGTATAAGAGACAGGTAATGAGGCACTCTTACCCATCACACCCAGGGTGGCATTAGCAGAAGCCCAGTGGGGAGCTGAAACTATCATCACTGCTCAGCAGCAATGAGAAGCTCTAGCCTCCTTGGTGTCAACGAAGGCTAAGTGGAGAATCTGAATTTCCATAGCTACCTGGCAGAAATGAGACAGTGNAGGAGGTCTCAAGAGAAATTTTTAAAATAAACTGAACTAAATGAAAATGAAAATATATTACATCAAAATTTGTGGGACACAAGTAAAGCTGTGCTGAGAGAGATATTTACAGTTATAACAGAAATGAGGGTAAGTCTAAAATCTATAAGTTTCCACCTAAGGAATCAAGAAAAAGGAGAATAAACCCAAAGCAAACAAAGAAGGGAATAAAAAAATAGACATTAAAATTAATATTGAAACGATATTAAAAACAGCCAACAAAGACATGTAAAGATGTTCAGTATCTAGAGATGTTAGAGAAATGCAAATCAAAACTATGACATACCACTTCCTACAGAGTAGGATGGCATAATAAAAAAAGGGAAATAACAAGTGTTGACAAGTGGAGAAATTGGAACACTCATACATTTCTGGTGGGAACTGAAACATTACAGCTGCTAGGGAAAGCAGTTTGGCAGTTCTTCCAAAAAAAGTAACAACATGGAATTACCATCAGACCCTGCAATTCCATTCCTACATATATACCCCAAAGAAATGAAGATCAATATTCAAATATTTCCACACAAATGTTCACAGTAGCATTATTCACGATAATCAAAAGGTGGAAACAACCCAAATGGCCATCAATGTGCAAACAGATAAACAAAATTTGCCTTGTCTTTAACACTGACTTATTCAGCCATACAAAGGAATGAATTATTGGTATATAGATAAAACTTGCTATGTGAAACAAGTCAGTCACCAAAGGTCACATATTATATGATGCCATTTATACAAAATATCCAGAATAGCTGCATTCATGGAAACAGAAAGCAGATTTGTGGTTGACAGGGACTGAGGGCAGGGACTAACTGCTTACTAGAGATGAGGCTTACTTTGGGTGATGTAAATGTTCAGGATCTATATAGAGGAGATGGTATAGTACATTGTGAATGAATGAATGCCACTAATTTTCATTTGAATTTCACCTTTATTTGTTTGAAAAACACACCAAATACTGGCAAAAATGAGAGAAACTGGATTATTTATGCATTGTTGGAGAGAATGAAAAATGGCAAAGCTACTCTGGAAAACTGTTTTGGCAGTTTCTTAAAAACTGAACGTGTAATTATTACATGGCCCAGGATTTGCACTCCTAGGTATTTATCGCAGAGGAATGAAGACTTGTATTCATACAAAAATTGGCAAACAAGCATTTATAGTGGCTTTACTCAAGATAGCCTCAAACCAGAAACAACCCAGAAATCTTTCAATGGGTAAATGATTAAACAAACTGGTACCTACATACCATAGTATACGACTCAGCAATAAAAAGACATGACTGTTGATAATGACCTGTATGAGTCTATAGAGAATTATGCTGAATGAAAAAAAGGCAATCCCCCAAACTTAGCCACTGTGTGATTCCATTTATATAACATTCTTAAAATGACAAAACTATAGAAATGGACTAATGAGATGTTGCCAAGGAGTAAGGAAGGGGTTGGTGTGGAAGGGAAATGGATGTGTCCATCAATGGGTGAAATGAGGGATTCATGTGGAGATGGACATGTTCTGTACCTTGACTATACCCATGTTGGCATCCCAGTTTAACATAGCTTTGCAAGATGCTATCATTAGGCAAAGAGAGTTAAGAGGGCACAAGGGATCTCTTTGCATTATTTCTCACACCTGCATGTAAATCTACAATTGTCTCAAAACCACAAATTCAGTTATAGTCATACAATCATATTATTCGATGCAGAAGAAGCACACCATGAAATTTAACACCCATTCATGATGAAAACTCTCAGAAAACCAGGACTAGAGAGGAACTTCCTCAACTTGACAAAAAGCATCTGCAATATTTCTACAGCTAACATCACATTTAATAATTAAGATGAAAGCTTTCCCTCCAAGTTTGGTGACACGGCAAGGATAACTACTCTCACCATTGCTGATATCAAATCAAGATGTTGAACATCTTAACTTACATCATGTTGTGTATCAAATATATTTCCAAGAAAACAAAAAACAATAAACCAGAGACAGTACTGGAGGTTGTAGCTAGTTCATTAAGGCAAGAGAATGAAATGAAAGGCATATATATTAGAAGTAAAACTACCTCTATTTGTAGGTGATATGATTTTCTACATGGAAATCTTAAACAATTTACAAAGTATATCCTGGAACTAATAAGCAAGTTCAGGAAGGACTCAGAATACAAGATCAACATATAAAAATCATATAAGTGCCAGCAAAGAATGCATGGGCACTGGGATTAAAAATATGGTACAGTTTACTATTGCTCAAATACTTCTACAGTGAAAATCAAGCGAATCACATCCAGGATTGTATACTAAAAACTATGAAACACTAATGAAAGATCAAAGATGCTATAAATGAATAGAGGGATATTCTGTGTTTACAGAATGAAAGACTCAACATTGTATAGATATCAATTTTTCTCAAATTTATATGCAGCTTTACCAAATTCCTATCAAAATCCTAGCATGATTTCTGGTAGATAAAGTTATTCTAAAATTTCTATGGAAATGTAAGGGAAGGAGAAGAGATGAAACAATTCTGACAAAGAAGAATCAAGTGGAAGGAGTGAACTTACCTGGTTTCAAGACTTATTATAATGACTGCATTAAACAAGACAGTGTGGTGTTGGCAGAGGGACAGACACATTGATTACTGGAACAGAACAGATTCCGGAAATAGATCCACATAAATACACCCAACTGAGTCTTGACAAAAATGCAAAAGCAATTCGGTGCAGGAATGGCAGCATTTTTAACACATGGTCTGGAACAATTGAACATCTATAGGCAAAAAATAAACCTCACACTCAATCTCATGCCTTACACAAAAATTAACTAAAAATGGACCAAATAGTTAATTGTAAGATGTAACATTACACAAATTTTAGAAAAAGGTAGGAGAAAATCTTTGGGATGTAGAGCTAGGCAAAAAGTTCTTTCTTAGACTTGACAGCAAAAGCGTGACTCATAAAAGGAAATATTGATAAATTACACCTTATCAAAATTAAAATATTTGCTCTGTGAAAGACCCTGTGAATAGGATGAAAACATGACTAGGAGAATATACCTGCCAACCTCCTACTGGATAAAGACTAGTATCTAGAACATATAAAGAATTTCAAAAACTCAACAGTAGGAAAACAAACCACCCAATTAGAAAATGGGAAAAAGACATGAAAAGACATTCTACTGAAGAGTTTCTATGGAAGGCAAATAAGCACATACACAGATGTTCAATATCATTAAACATTAAAGAATTGTAAATTAGAACCACAATGAGATTCCACTACCTACCTATTTCTCTCTCTTTTTAGTCGCTAGGTCGTGTCCAACTCTTGTGATCCCACGGACTGTAGCCTGCAGGCTCCTCTGTCCATGGAATTCTCCAGGCAAGAAGACTGGAGTGGGTTGCCATGCCCTTCTCCAGGGGATCCTCCTGACCCAGGAATCAAACCCGGGTCTCCTGAATTGCAGGCAGTTTCTTAACCAACTGAAGTATGAGGGAAGCCCCACCTACCTATCAGAATGGCTAAAATAAAGAGCAGTGGCAACACCAAAAGCTGGTGAGAATGTGGATCATCTGGACCACTCACTGTCAGTTGGAAATGTAAAACTAGCTACGCAGCTATAGGATGACATAGCACTTGCACTCTAGGGCCTTTATTCCAGAGGGGGAAAAAATTATGTCCACACAAAACCTACTATTATCAAACAAGCTACCCATTTAGCCCTAAGGGAAAAAAGAAAAAATTGAAAAAAAAATAATGCTGCTTTGGCTCTTAAAAGACTCCACTCTACCGATTTGTTGCCCTGCCCCCTTTGCAGTTCCCAGCAGCCCAGTGTAGAGAGGACAGGTGATGGCAGCAGTCGAAGCTGTGTGGATGAAGGCAACCTCCTGACCCAGCATTGCATCACTACGCTTTGGGACCAGCTGGGCCAGGGGAGCATGGCCAACAGGAAACCCAGGTGAGAGTTCCCTGCCTGGAAACTGAATTTGGTCCAAGTCAGAAGGGGTCTCCTGCCACCAGCATCCCAGCCTCTCCAGACGTTACCTCGTTTCCTCTTTGCCTCTAGAGGAATCCAGGCCCGGGAATCAGCCCTCAGGCAAACCTTTCTGCCACAGCAGTGGTGTGCTACCTTAGCACTCGCGACACCAGCTCAGGCTCCTTCTGCCCTGGCAATATCCATGAACAGCTGGACAGGAAGCCTAATGCCCCCCGCGCCCATTAACAGAAACACAACCCCAGCAATGTTTCCAAGCACAATCCAAGGTTGTGGATGAACTCCCAAATCATCTGCTACACACACTTTGGATTTCAGCCTCAGAAATCCATGTGAATTCAGCTTTCTCTATTCACGTTGGCTTTAATACAGAGAGAAAAATGCCACCCCTCTGCCTGCATCATCAAGTAAGTCCATGCTCCAGGGAGAGGCTTGGCTCTGGGGTTCAGTAGCCTGTTGACGTGGGGAATGGTGTGGGGTGAGGGGTGTCCTCCCAGTTCAGGTTCAGGGCAAAGGATTTCAGGCAGTCTCTTTCCCCTTCGGCCCAGGCTTTGAAGGCACCCGAGGGACCCCAAGGTCATCACCAGCTCACTGCTCCCTGCCTTAGCCAAGGGCTCTAGTACCGACGTCTTGCTGTGGACTGCGGACTTGGCCAGATGTCTGATGTCCATCTCAATGTGCCAGTCAGGGTCAGATCTCCGGGCATGACAGAGAAAGGAAACAAACCAAATCAGAGGCACTTGGCAAGGAGGCAAGGGGAGCATGAGGATGGAGCAACTCTGAAGGACTGAAATCTTTCCAAGCAACAGAGTCCAAGGCCCTCCCCCAAAGAACTAAGGAGCAGAAAGCCTCGGGCTTCAGACTGAAAGGTACAAAGGCAAAAAAAAAAAAAAAAAGGTACAAAGGCAAGCTAGACAGGAAGGCCAAGTTGACCCCACATCTCTCATCCTAGCTGCTTCTTCCCCTACGGTCCCTGGATTGGGTGAGGAGAAGGGTCCTGCTCAGCCATTCTCATAGGAATCTCTGAGACCATGAGATCCCATCCCAGGTCTCTGGCTTGTTGGGTGTATTTTNACAGGAAGGCCAAGTTGACCCCACATCTCTCATCCTAGCTGCTTCTTCCCCTACGGTCCCTGGATTGGGTGAGGAGAAGGGTCCTGCTCAGCCATTCTCATAGGAATCTCTGAGACCATGAGATCCCATCCCAGGTCTCTGGCTTGTTGGGTGTATTTTGAGTTAGGATAGGAGACACTGGGATATTAGAGTTCTCATTTTTTTTCAAGGGTGAAATTTAGCTTCCAAATGAAAGAAAAAGTCAAAAGACCTCTGGACTTCAAATGGGATTACAGAGGAATGGAACCCAGACAGTCAGGTGGAGGTAACAGGACAGCAAAATAATTCAGTTCTGTTTTCAGACATGTACATTGATTTTAACAATGAATTGTGGCCCCCCCCTTCATGTTGATATCCTGACCCCAGTACCTCAGGGTGTGACCTTATTTGGAAATAGGTTAGTTATAGATGTGATTGGAGTAGGGTGGGCCCTTAATTTAATAGGGCTGGTGTCCTTATGAAAAGGGGATATTTGGACACAGGACGGTAGCCTTCCTGATACCTTGATCTCAGACTTATGCATTCTGCAAATGTGAGAAAATTCTTATCTTTGGTTTAAGTTTGTGGAGCTTTGTTTTAGCAGCGCTAGCAAATTCATATACCAGGGAGAAAAATGCTAAATGGAAGGCACAGGTCCCAGTGAGGCTGGCCTGTGTCCACAGCCAAGGGGGCTCCCTTGGCGAGCTTCAGGGCTTGTTACTCTTCGGGGGTAAAGGATCCTCTCATTTGGGTGACTAAGAGCTGGAGTGTTCTGAGCCCAGGACCATCTGTGACTCTCAGCACTTAAAGAACACCCAGTTCTGGACTCTTATTATTTGGCCTGTCCCACCACCTAAAGACAGGGACCTGGGCAGCTGAGAGCTGGAACATCCAGCCCAGGGCTCTGCTCATGGCGAGAGCATCATGAACTTGTGTAGACAAAACTGGCTGGCGTGCAGGGCTGTGTGGAAAGTAAGAGGAAGCAACAGGAAGGAGGCACCTCCAGCGGAGAATCACAGGGTGGGCTGAATGCATGCCAGGAGGCCAAGGCCACTGCTATTCTCCAGACCACCAGCAAAGAACGCCTGGTGGGGACAGACCCATCAACCCAGTGCCATCAATCACAGCCACAGTGGGCTCTAATCATAGCAGATGACCCTGCTCTAAAAGGAACTGGCTGCTGTGAATTCTGATTTGCCATGAGAGATGTTGGTGTGAAGGTGTAAGGAGTCAAGTGAGATGCCCTACTCCAGAGGAGCTTGTCCTGGGTGAAACAGGCAGAACCCAGGCTGGGGTCAAGGGTGAGGAAGATCGGCCTTCTAGATGTTAGGAGAGTCAGGGCTTCGAAGTCCAAGAACAGGCCCTGAAGCAGGAAGGCTAGCTTCTTAGTCATGACTCCTTAACCTTGAAGACTCAGTTTTTTCACATGTAAAGTGCAAAGTTCTTTATCACTGAGTGTGAATGCATTCAAACTTGGGTGGCCTAGAACCATCTGAAGAAGTCTTTCAGCCTAGAGCCTTGAAGACCTGTTGGACTGGAGTCCATATGTCCCTAGGAATGCATAACATGTTGTTCAATATTTCTGTGCATTTGAAAGAAGTGCTTTGAGAGTATCCAAGAGCCACAAGGCATATAATTACAGGTTAATAAATACCTCAGTATTCTAAAACACTGCTTTCCATTTTTTAAAAGTTGACTTGAAAAAGCCCAAAGTGATGTGGAACAATTGGAACCCTCACATATTGCCAGTGGGAATGTAAAATGGTGCAGCCATTCTGGAAAAGAGTTTGGCAGTTCCAGGACAAGTTAAGCATAGAATAGCCATGAAAGCGTGAAAGTGTTAGTCACTCAGTCATGTCTGACTTTTTGTGACCCTATGGACTGTAGTCTGCTAGGCTCCTCTGCCCATGGGATTATCTAGGCAAGAATACTAGAGTGGGTTGCCATTTCCTTCTCCCAGGGATCTTCCCAACCCAGGGATCAAACCTGGGTATCCTGCATTGCTGGCAGATTCTTCATTGTTTGAGCCAGTAGGGAAGCCCCAAATATGACCTTATAATNTCTAGGCAAGAATACTAGAGTGGGTTGCCATTTCCTTCTCCCAGGGATCTTCCCAACCCAGGGATCAAACCTGGGTATCCTGCATTGCTGGCAGATTCTTCATTGTTTGAGCCAGTAGGGAAGCCCCAAATATGACCTTATAATTACATTCTTGGGTATAACACAGCCAAGAGAAATGAAAACAGGCCTCTACCAAAGCTTGTACAGGAATCTTCATAGCAGCACTACTTCTGACAGTGAAGAGGTGGAAACAACCCAGATGTCCACCAACTGGTAACTGGATAAGCCAAATATGGGCTCTCCATACAATGCAGTATTACTCAGCCATCAGAAGGCATGAAGTACTGGTACATGCTACAACATGGATGAACCCTGACAACATTATGCCAAGTGAAAGATGCCAGGCACAAAAGACCACAGAGTATGATTCCATTTATAGGAAATGTCCAGAATAGACAAGTCAAAACAGTAAAAACACATCAAACTGTATGCTTTCAAAGAGTGAATCATATGGTATGTAAATCATATATTAATTAAGCTTTTATAATAAAGACAAAATTATTATCACTCTCTAACTTGGGGTTTTAGAAAGTTGTTCCTTTTAGAAAAAGGATGAAGCAACATGTTATAAGTTTGGGGAGAAGGAAAAAGTTTCTATCCTGTACTCTGAGCAGGACTAGCCCCTAAATGACACAGAGGTGCTGGGATCTTTCCCACATTATCAATAAAGAACTTACAGACTTGGTTTCGAAATAATACCTCAAGATCTGGTTGCTGTGAATTCTGCTTCAGGGAACCACTGCAATCTGCCTCTTTTTGAATTTCAGATACTAAACACTGAGGTTATAAATGACCGGCCACCACACATACCCTGAGCGTCCTGCACTGCTTGGTGATGAATCAGCTTGAGGCCGGGGGCTTCCGGCAAGTACAAACATCACACGGTCCTACGCAGTACGTCCAAAGAGCGGACTTCTGCTTCAAAAGGAGCCGAAACTTGTACAAACCAACATGTCAACTGGGATCACTGTGTCTCCAGCCAGCCCCACCTGGAAACAGATTTGACTCCAAGACTGAGCAGCACAGAGTGTCCATCCGTGACATCAATCAGAACAGAGTTTTCTGCAACTTGGGGACATCCAGAAATGAGGGCAGACCAAGACAGTCTTAGAGCAGGGATAACAATGCTCATCTTATCACATGATTGACTGTGGCAGAAACAGCCTGCAAGGTGGTGCGAGGCCAAGTTTTGTCAAGACCTCATTTCTTACTGGACTTGTCCACTATCATCTTTTTCTGTTTTAGACATCATGCGTTTTGAAAATTGAAAGTGCCCTGGGATTTAAGGTGGTAGTCCAGATGGGCCCTCTAGGTGCCGGCATTCCTGGGTGCTGAATGCCCACGAGTTCCCCCAAGCTTTCCCACAGTAGGTGACCAAAGTGGGCGTTGTGCTGGGGGGTCGTGTCTCGAAACTGTTCCAGTGTCCTCTCCAGGGGACTGCCACTCATATGTTGGTACACATACAGACACAGATGCACACAGTCACACATGCTCAGAGAAACATACACAGATACAGGTACCAACAGTCACACATGTACACACAAATGCACACACAAATAGACATCAGATGCACAGGTGCACACAGACACACAAAGACAGACATAAACGTGCACACAGGCATACAAAGGCATACACAGACACACACATTCAGGGACACACACAGAGACTCTCTTGCTTGCTCTCTCCCTGTTCCAGAAAGTATCCAAGCACTAGAGGCTCAGGGGAAAGACTCCCCTTCTCAGTGGAGGATGTCCCCATCAGTTCCAGTCCCAGGGCACCTGGCCCTTCGATCTTGCCATCCAGACGGGCTTCTGTTCAGAAGCTCTCAGGCAGCACCAATACCACCAGCACAGGGAAGAGAAACATAGCTTCACCTGCCTCCCTCCCTGCTCACTCCTTGGCCCTGGCCCTAAAAGCAGACATGCAAGCAAGATTCCTTTCCCCTAGACTTAACATACAAGTATCACTGGAGATGCTGGGGTAGGGGGAAAGTGGTTTGGTTTTGTGGCAATTTCAGCAGGCAATAGCTTCAAGCTTATCAACAAGCAGGCAAGTGAACATTTGCAAAGTGTTTGGAGTTGGTGACCCAAAAGACATCCTGANGAGTTTTATTCTCCTTGCCTCCCTAAAGTGCCTGGCACACAGTGGATACCCAATGCTTGTCTGTTCAATGAGAGAATGAAGTCTGAGAAAACAATAAGAAATCTCCAGAGAGCTGTATCTGGTGGGGAACAAATAACAGGTCACACACAGAGTGAAGATGGAGATTCACAGGGGCAGCAGATTCGCATAGTAAGGGGAGAGAGGGGCTCCTCTGGGAGAGGGTGTCTCCCAACACTGCTCCTACAACCAACTCAGACCCTGACACCTTGGCCAGGAAATACATAAGTAGCCCGCAGAAACTCCAAAGGACAGGTCAGCTTTTGTCTGAGGGTATCACACAGAATCCTGTCAGTTATGCCTCTTGTCCTCAGGTCCCTCCTGGATCCCACCTTCCTGATTCCCTGTTATAGCCCCTGCCTCACTATGTGCCCATGAACATGGAGTGGCTTTTTTATAAGTTGCTTTCACATCTTAAGACTGCAGCCAAACTCTCTCCACTGCTGGGTAGCTGCTCCCTAAGGAGACCAGTTTTCCCCATTTTCTCAGGACTGTCCTTGTTTTTAAAATGACATTTATCTGTACTGAGAACTTCCTATATCTTGGTAGCCCTGGACAATTGGTCATCTTATCATAACTGTTTAGGCTGCTGAAATTCTCCCTGATCCTCTGTTCACCACACTGTAGAGTCCTCTAACCATGCTCCCCACCTCAAAGGGCAATGGGTGCAGCCCTCTCCCAGCTGCAGAGACATCTCTGGACCCTTTTAGGACCCTGGTCAGAACCTTGCTCAAAAGGCCTGGGGATTATGAACCCATAGGTTATTTGTGTATCTACGTGCTTGTTTCTTTGTTTGTATGTGTGTTTGTATCTGTCTCTGTGTGTGCTTGTGTGTCTCTGACTAGCTAGCATGTTTTCATATGCCTCTGTGTAGGTTTATATGTGTCTGCTTGTATGTTTCCAAGTGTCTGTGTCGCTGTGGGTGGTGTATATGTCTGTGTGACTGTGTGTCTGAGAATGCATTTGTGTGTGTCTGTCTGTGTCCATGTACATTTGTGGGAGCATCACTTGGGCTGACTCTCAGAGGGAGAGGCTTACCGGTCCATGCGTACACTCCAGTCACCTGCTCGGATCAATGGTAACCAGTTGAGCTCTCCCTTGAAGTAGCGGTGGTCCACCCCACCAAACATCACCACACTGCCCTCCTGCTTGTTTCTGTAGAGAGAAGTGAGGGTGGGATCCTTTGAGGACAGTAACAACAGCACTGTTTGAGAGCTGTGCTTGTCCAACCATCAATGCCCTAATAAGGTCCCCATGTACAGATGCAGAAATAGTGCTTAGGAGAGAGAGAGAGATCCAGATTGAAGTCTGTTACTGTCTCATGAGTGGCACAGAGGAGGTTAGAAGCCGAATCACTTGTCTGAGCTCCACCCACTATGTCTTCTGAACAAGCCCTGGTCCTCCAGTGACCTGAGTGCTCAGATACTCTCAGAGGACATGGTGCTTAAGTATTTGGCTTTCCCATTGTCCATCTTGTCATTTTTCAGGAAAATCAAGGCCTGGGAATTCTAAGGGTGTGGGTTCAGGTCACCCCGAGTTGACTCCACTGGCCTGTGACCTCCACTGTCCAAAGGGCCCCACACACAGAAGAGACCCCGCCTCTATTCTCCCTGTTGTGAAATGCCTAATATTTCTTGAACAAGGCATCCCACACTTTTGTGTCCCACACTTTCATTTCTCACTGGCTCCACAATTTGGGGAGCTGATCCAGGGCTCCCAGTGAAGTGCCAATGAGGAAGGAAAGATAGCCACCATCCGTCTCCTTCCTTCCTTATCAAACTCATAAGAAAATCGTATTGGTTTTTCCTCCAGCTTGTTTCCTGTTGCTTTCCATTAGCCTCCTTCATAACTCACCCAGCTAGACCAAGTTACTGGACTTGAGCCATGAGTAGGGTTGTACTCCAAAATTAATTTATTTATAAAAGCCAGTGCTAGAGCCAGGTAGCGCCCTGGCGCCATAGTTACCCTTGGTTATATTATCTCAGGATACTTCTTTATCAAGTATTCTATAATTTTTGTGCAACTGAAAGCATCTTACAGCTAACTTGGAAAAAGCAATTGTCCACCTCAGACTTACTTGCTCAAGTAGAAGGCAAAAACAGGCTCAGAAATGGCACCTTGATTCTTCAGCTTGTCAAAGATGGGTATGGCCCCAGAGCGGGATAGGCTGGGATAGTTCAAGCCCAAGACGCCATCAAATCTCAAGTGCCCCAACCCATTTTCTGCCATGTTTAGACCAAACGGCTGGTCAGTACTTACGAGGTCCCCAATCTGTGGGAGAGAAGAGTGTTCCCACTTAAAGATACGTAAAGTAGGGCTAGGACTGGGCTGGGGTGCATTGTCATTAGGTCCTTAGAGAAGAATTGAGGTTGGGCTCTGTCTTTGGTTGCCCACATATTGTTAGAGCAAGGTGGAAACGGAATTTGGGTTCCATTTGAGAGAGGCTGTTAATATTACAACATCTGCCCCTCTGAAAAACACCACTTGAATGAGTCAAATTGGCCTCGTCGTTTCTGTACAGGTGGGGCAACCAATAGTAAGACCATGTCCCAATTTTGACACCGTATGGACAACGCAATCGAGAGCAAGATAGCCTTCTTTGGCATCACTGACCTAATGACAGGAATGGACTGCATTCTCTGTAATGTACTGTGGATTCTACATCTGTCCAGAAGACAGAAGCTTAAAACACAATCTTGCTTGCAGAGTTCTATGAAATTACTGCCTGGGGAATTCACTTTTGGGGACATGCGTATATTTCTGTGGGTGTGTATGAGAGAGAAAGAGAGACAGGGGAACTACTCAAGTATTTTGGGGGGAGGCAGGCCATAGATTTATTAGACTCTTAAGGGTCCTCTAGAGTGAGAATTCATTTATCAGGCCCCTTGACTTCTCAGGCCTCCAGTTTCCCACTCTGGACACCTGAAGCCCTTGACTGGCCCCAGGGTCCCCAGATCAGTTTTATCCTGTCTCTAAACACCCCACAGCAACTTCAGTCCTGAAAAGCCAGCCTAACTCCATCTTTCATCACATGTGTGCTCTCAGCAAGGCCCTTGCTGTCTGGACCTCACTTTCCTCATATGTCTCATGAGCTAATCAGAGTAACTGCTGTGTGGGGTTGTTGCAGAATTAAACCAGTTATCATCGGAAAGTTGTGGGAACAGTCTGTTAATATAAAAGTGGGTACTTTTATCCCTTCTTGCTCCCAGCTAAATGAACCTTGAACTGCTCATGGGCAGAAAAGCTACAAGTCCACACCTCAAGCCACTCTCTGGGTTAGCTAATTTGTTTGCTCGTGTGTCACCATGGGAACTGCCATCCCAGAGACATGATCCTGTGGATAAGATGGCCAATATCTGTTGGAGTTAGACTAGGAAGGGTCCTGCCAGATGGTCCTGCATCTGTTTCGCAAGCAGTAGTCGCCTCATATCCAGTCCTAACTCAGCATTTGTTACACTGTTAACCGAACTGTGTCACGAGCAACAACTCCTTTCATTCTCCCAGATCCATAGGTGATACTGAAGGTCTTATTTGTAGACCGGAAGGTGGAAGACTGAAGATGTCTGAACATAATCTTTGTAGCTGCAGACACAAGAGATGAGTGTCATCAGGTGCCAAGGGTGGAAAACAGGGCAGCAGTGCAAGTGAAGGATGGTCCAGGTACGGGGTGTCTCTACTCACAACAGGCTGGACTGGTGCAAAAATCAGATGGCACCCACAAATCAGATGAACCTGTGTCAAAGAATTCCTGAGGGGGTGTTCCAATGGTGATGTTACCCATGTATTGCATCTACAGGGAGAAGGAGGGAATGGGTTAGTGCAGAACTGGCTACCCTCTATTCCCACACTGATGCCTCCCTCTGGGTATCACATATCTCTTGAGACCACTTTCTAACCACCGTGCAGCTCACAGATTTTGGTCACAGAGGTATCTGCATTAGATATATTATTTTCCTGTGCTACATGGTATGCAGGATATTGACTCTATGACCAAGCATTGAAGTAGTATCTCCTGCATGGTAAGCCCAGAGGCATAACCAGTGGGCCTCTAGGACCACTGGACACCCAGGGAAGTCCTGGTTCCTTCATTTGAGATGCTCTGTAGTCTCTCTTCAAACCAAGCCTTAGCACCCCCTTTTCCAGGAGGTCCTTCTTGATCAACCCCAGCCACTCCCTCTATACTCAGACCACATCCAATCAACACCACACAGGTGACCCTATTTGACATGTATTTACTCTTTGCCTATCTCTCAGGCTGACATGGACATTTTTGAAGACAAAATAAGCCTTTTTCTAATCTAAAAACTGTAAGCACTGTGTTAGATTCTTATGGCCATACACATAGTATAGGTTCAGTAACCTTTTCCTGCTGTCATTCTTGCATATGTGGAAACTGAATTCCTCTACCTGGGGATTCACAATTGCTTTGCATTTGGTTCTGCAGTTTGATCACTCAAACTGATGGCTCACTCTTCATTTGTAACTGAGATGCTCACTTAGTTCAGAAGGAACAATCGCTCTGAAACTAATGACACATGTTTGACACAGAAACGGATATTTACCTGCCACCTGGTAATTGCCAGGCCCAGTCACAAAGACCAACAGTTGAGGATGAGAGTGCNCTTTTCTGCATTTCTGAGCAACAAAACTGAACAGAAGCTGTCACTTTTGTCCCCAGCTTCTATATACTCACACTCACACTTGGTTAGAGTCCTACAATGTTAGTGTGTGGAGGAAAACTAGAGATGAGAAGGTGTCCTCCTTGAACAAAGAGGAAAATCAAGGCAGAGACTGGTCCAGGATGGCATGGAGTGTTGGGCAGGGAGAGCTAATACTACTTGTTAGGCTCATTGACTCTGGAGTCAGGGTGCAATTAAGGTGAGCTGGGCTGGAGACAGACACCACATCTAATGCGCCCTTGGGTCCACATTCCAAAAGGAATGAGCCAAGAAGCCTAATACACCCCTGAGGCTGGCTCCCAGGCCACACAGTGACCTGACCTCACTTCAAACCATCAACAGTACTAAGGGTGCAGTCTTTCCCTGCCAAGGCTGGCTAGCACATCACTTCACCTCTCCAGTGTTCACTTTCTTTCAATAGACCAAAGAGTTTGGCCTGGAGGACCCTACAGGCCTTGCCAACTGGCACTGCCTTGATGGTCATTCACAGACTAGGACTCCGAAGCCACAGTGCAGACCTCCTTCAGTGGCTGCCTGCAGATTCCTGGTGTGGCTGGGCAGGGTTTGGGGTCCTCACCTTCCACACTCAACCAAACACTCATGGGATCCCCACTCCAGATTCTAAACAAGGCCATCTGGAGATCAGAGCCCTGGACAATGAATTAGGACAAGGCTGGAGAATTCACCAACCTCAGAGTCCAGAACACTCTGAAAAGAAAGAGGAAACAAGGAAGGTGACAGTTAAGAAATGTGGCAATGTCACCAGGCATTGCAAGGAGGCATCCTCGGAGGTCTGCACCCCAGTCCAGCCTTCTATGTCCATCTACACTGTGGTGGGTTCAACTGAGAATATCATTTAATAGGGTGTGTCGCGGGAGGGGAGGGTGTGTAACATGTGGCATAGAGGAGCAGTGAGTTAAAAGAAGAGAGCAATTAAAAAAAATAAAGACAACTAGGCTAGAAAACATTTGTGAAGAATTCAGCTGAGTGCCAAAAATTGACGCCTTCAAATTCTGTGCTGGAGAAAACTTTTGAGAGTCCCTTGGACTGCAAGGAGATCCAACCAGTCAATCCTAAAGGAAATCAACCCTGAATATTCATTGGAAGGACTGATGTTGAAGCTGAAACTTCAATACTTTGGCCACCTGATGAGAAGAACTGACTCGCTGGAAAAGACCCTGATGCTGGGAAAGATTGAAGGCAGGAGGAGAAGTGGACAACAGAGGATGAGATGGTTGGATGGCGTCACCGACATGATGGACATGAGTTTGAGCAAGCTCTGGGAGTTGGTGATGGACAGGGAAGCCTGGCATGCCACAGTCCATGGGGTTGCAAAGGGTTGGACACAATTGAGCAAGTGAACATGTTTAAATTGTCTTCCTGGGACCTCCCTGGTGTTCCAGTGGTTAAAACTCTGCACTCCAAGGTAGGGGACCTGGGTTCGAGCCCTGGTCAGAGAACCTAGATCCCACATGCTGCAACTAAAGATTCTGTGTGCCACAACTAGGATCTGGCACAGCCAAATAAATAAATAAACTTAAAATCTTCCTGAATACATTCCACTCTCCAGATGGATATTGGATAATAAGAAAAGCACTAGGGTTGCTCTTAAAGACTTCATATGAAATCCCATTTGATGGGATGAAATGTGTTTTCACTACTTACTATGATGTAATAAATTCTCTCCATTCTTGGAAATGCCTCTCTGCAAGTATTTTAGATATTATTTCACAAATGAAAGAAAACAGTCAAGGCTGCTACCATCAGCTTTGGAGGAAACAATCTAATTTTACAGATATTTCTCTATTGCAAGTTGGCAACAATGGCTCCGGTTACTAAAGACAGTGGGAGAATGCCTGTGCATTTCAGAAATGGTCCCCAGACACTTCCCTTTGAGAACACAGTCAACAACAGTGCACATAAGCAGGCATTAAAAACGAATGCAATTTCACAGGCAGCCATTCAGATGCATGGCATGATAAAAAGGCAAGAGCAATGCAGTACTAATGAGCCTGGCCTCTAGAAGAGTAGGAAGGGAACATGGACACAAATACCTTTAGGAGGCTACTTGGGTTGATAGTGAGAGTGGATTTCTACAGTTCAAACTACACAAGTTCTATGACTGGCCCCATGCCAAATTAGCCTATTTATCAAGCAAAAACTACTCCAACNGTAGGAAGGGAACATGGACACAAATACCTTTAGGAGGCTACTTGGGTTGATAGTGAGAGTGGATTTCTACAGTTCAAACTACACAAGTTCTATGACTGGCCCCATGCCAAATTAGCCTATTTATCAAGCAAAAACTACTCCAACCCATAAGCCCAAATGCGAAATAATACCAGGGTGAATAGGACATTTTTACTTGATCATAAGTGTCTTCCTTGAGTCAGAAAAAATCTATGCCATTTTGGAGCTTAAAACTGGGAGTTAGAAGCACAGAGTGCTAGTCTACCAGGAGGAAGTAGGTTCTTGAAAAAGACTCATGTCCTGCTTCAGGCTTACCCTATAGTGCTCAAGGGACCCAGGCAGCTCTGTGCACCAAGAAGGCAGCCAGGAATCCCAGGGTTCTGGTTTCTCCTTGATTTTATTTTCTGTTTTTATTGGAGTATAGTTTGTATACAATGTTGTATTACTTTTGTCCTTGGTTTTATCCATTGTAGTTCTTCTAGACTAATGTTTTCAAAATCCAAATCAGGACCACCTCCATAATCTCAGCAGTCCTTCCTGCTCTAATTCTTTCAAGGATGAATATCTAACTACATTGTGGGTCAAATACAAATACATATATATTTCTGTGCTTAATTCAAACAGCTAAAGCTTAAAAGCCACATTACTAAGATACATTACAAACCCACAGAACCTGAGATGCTTCAGAGGAGTATCAACCATTATCGAACCTCAACTGTGCACAGAAAGTGAAAGCCGCTAAATCGTGTCCAATTGGACTATACAATCCATGGAATTCTCCAGGCTAGAATACTGAAATGGGTACCTGTTCACTTCTCCAGGGGATCTTCCCAAACCAGGGATTGAACACAGATCTCCTGCGTTGCAGACAGATTCTTTACCAGCTGAGCCACCAGGGAAGCCTAAGAATACTGGAGTGGGTAGCCTATCCCTTCTCCAGTGTATCTTCCTGACCCAGGAATCAAACTGGGGTCTCCTGTATCGTAGGCAGATTTTTTTACCAGCTGAGCTACCAGGGAAGGAGATATGGAATTCAGAAATTCACCAGATAAACACTTCTGTGCCAAGACTTTGCAATTCATTCATCTCATCAGCCATCTGTGTATTCATGCAATCAAGCTGCCTGTGTTACACTGAGCTGTCCTTTCTCTTTCTCCTTATACTAAGCAAGTATGAGAGAGTTGTGGAGAAGGTGTAAGAAAAGAGACAAACTTTTTATTTTGTATTGCAGTTAAGGTTTGGTAAAGACCTGTTACTTCTATAACCTTGGTGCATCCAGAAGGTACCATTTTAATAATGCTTATTTTTTTAATGGTAAGAAGCCTCTGGTGGTTCGTGAAATTCATTTCACATTCATATATGAAATTGCTTTTTATGAGAGAGGATCTCTGCTGAGTTTCTCTTGGGCACTGGAAGTTAGAGGAGGAAGCCCCCACACCTTTAAAGGCCAATAAGGTCTCTGGTTTCTATGAAAATGTTTTCCAACTGTCAAAGCACTTGTCAATGTACTCAGAAGAATCAGAATGAAATGAGCCCAAGGCTTCGTATCTAGTACATGGCAGTCTACATGCTGCCTGAAGGGTTGCACACAGGCGTTCATTATAACTTCTGAAGTTGGAATCACGAGCCCTGGGTTCAAGTCCCAGCTTGGGGAGGTCATGGGATACACTGTGTGTATCTGGAGCGTGCTCATCACCCTGTCTTTCTCCAACCTGATGACCCGCACTTGTCTGTATTGCTGGATGGGAGCTGGGGTACATCAGGGCAGACACTGAGGCCTAAGGCATGGTCACCCTGACAGCAGGCCCAGCTCAGTACTGAATCACCATCACTGAGGTCAACTAGAAGCTCCCAGTTTTTTTTTCCTCAAGCCACAGTCCTCCCATCCCATTCTTGGGCAGATGAATTCAAGACCCAAACATAGGACCTTGCCTTTTGTTCCTGTTGAACCTCCCATGACAATCTTGGGTCATCAAGATCTCTTTGGATCCTTCAATACTTTCACACTACAGAGAATCCATCATCTGGGACTATGTCAGGGCTGGATATGGAAAGAGTGATTCTCTCGTCTCATCCAGATCATTGAGAAAAAAAGCAAAGCAGGCCAAGAGGAACTTGCCTGGAATGTGCCTTGAGACTTCCTTCTCCAAGGGGGACATGACTCCTCAGCCTTTGGATTCGGTCATTTCACTGGTTACACAATCACATAACCGGGCTATAAATGAGGATTTCACAAGCCCTGCTGCCAAATGCTTTACTGAGGTCCAAAACCACTTGCCTGCTTTTCTCTGCCCTGCCTGTCTAGGGAGCTCCTCCAACAGAAAAGAATATTCTACCCAACGCACTCTCCCATGAGCCCATGGGGACTAAGGGGGAGCCCCACTCCTTCTGCTTTTGTTTCAGACCTGCTCTGGGCTGGCTTCCTTCTCTAAGCACCCCCATGTTTGCAACTGCTCCAAGAACATGTTCTACAATTTTCTCAGGGAGCCGCATCGAGCTAATTAGAATCATGTAAGATATCCAGTTTAAGGAGTTTCTTTTCCAGAAATTTGCAAGTAGCTGGCCCACCTGGTGCTTTATGGTTCTTTTTGGCAGTTCTGCATGATCCAGAATGCTCTTCCCTGGTCTGTGCTCTGGGACTGTCATTCGCCCCAGCTCTCAAGGAATGGGAACACTATGCAACCCCTTCATCTGTCACCATCTTCCCGTCGAGCTAAACCATATCACCAGCCGATCTATGACTCCCAGGTTGAAGGGCATTCTCTTCGACAAAGAAGCCTGAAGTTTTTCTCCCAAGAGCCTGGCTTCTCCTCCTGCAGATGAGTCTCTCTGCCAGCCCAGGGACTCCTTGAGTGTGGGGTCTCCTTACCTTCTTCTCTCCTTTTGGTCACATACCCCGGTGCTTCGCCTCTGACGCAGATGCATCTTGGCTGCTTTGGTCTGATGCTGTGTTGCCTCTCCAGACAGTCTGGAGTCTTTGAGCTCACGTCTGGTTGGTTTGAGTTCATGGAACAGGGTTTCTTTTCATCTTCCCTGTGTTGTGCCTCTGGCAAACGGGTCCATTAAATAAAGGGGCTTCAGTTCCCCAGTGGCCTGCCTGCTTCTCCATCAGGAAGTGCAGTTTCTGCTCCTGGGGCTCTGACAGCTCCTACCAGCTGAGTTGCTGGGACCCAGGAAAGGAGGAACCAGGCCAGAGAAAGCCGCCTTGGTAGCAAAGGGCTCCACTGCCCAGGTCTTTAGGGCAATCCTGAGATAGGTGCAGCGTGGGATATGGTGACAGCCTCCCAGACTCAGTGACAGACGGCCTCTAGACAGCCTCCAACTTGTTGCAGATGATGCCACTCTTCGGCCTTGGCTAGCACTTCCCCACCTGGCTTGGAGGCCAAATCCAAGAGGCACTGGGTGCACCAAAGGCTGAAATGGCCTTGCAGCTGGCAAGACTGTGCCTTGGCACAGGCAGTGGTGGTAACCAGTTGACCCAGCATGATAATGATCTCCCTTTCTCTGTAAACCTTCTGTCCCAGCTTGGAACCCAGAGTGGGTGTGGGAGTGGGGAGGTGCTAATACACTTCTGGGTGGGGAGAGGCAAGCTGGTGCGATCAGAGTTGGTGACTTGGAGCTTTCATTCTGTGAGGCAGACAGAGCTGGGGTTCCTTCCCTGAGGAGGGCATCTGGGCGGAGGAATGGGAACAGGGTACTGATCAGGCCTGGTGACACTAGCGAGCACATGGCTGCCTCAGTGTCCCCTCCATGGTGAAGTCACACACCCTTAGAGAGAGGACCTAGGGCTGGATCCAGACCTGGGTATTCCTTGAAGGTGGTGGGAGCCAGGCTTCAGATTCTGCCCCATCATGAGAGATTGGGTGGGGAAGATCCTATGGGGGAGGAAATGGCAACCCACTCCAGTGTTCTGGCCTGGAGAATCCCATGGACAGAGGAGCCTGGAGGGCTACAGTCCATGGGGGTCACAAAGATTCAGACACAACTGAGCACAGACATACACAATGGGCAGTGCAGTAGCTGAGCAGTTAAAGCATGGACTCTGGTGCCCAAAGGCCTGAGTTTGAATACTAGCTCTGTCACTTAAGGGCTGTGTGGCTTTGGTGAAGTTACTCAACCTCTCTGTGTGTCTATTTCCTTATCTATAAAAGAGATGATACTAATAGCATCTGCCCCATAGGGTTGTGATGAAGATCAAAGACACAGTATCCATCATGTGCTTTGTGTGGTCAGCCCTACCAAACATTTACTACTGGCAGGTCTTCCTCTAGGCCCCCTCTAGGTCCAGGCAAGGAACCTGGCCATGGTGGGCCTAGCCACTGGGTGGAGTAAAACGTCAGAGCACAGAGAGCCATGCTGACTCTCTTTCTGTCCAGTCTCTCCACATTAGAATACGAGCCTATGCTATCTGCCAGTCCCTAGAAGAGAGCCCTGGAGAAGGCAATGGCACCCCACTCCAGGACTCTTGCCTGGAAAACCCCATGGACGGAGGAGCCTGGTGGGCTGCAGTCCATGGAGTTGCTAAGGCTCGGACACGACTGAGCGACTTCACTTTCACTTTTCACCTTCATGCATTGGAGAAGGAAATGGCAACCCACTCCAGTGTTCTTGCCCGGAGAATCCCAGGGATCACGGAGCCTGGTGGGCTGCCGTTTATGGGGTCACACAGAGTCGGACATGACTGAAGCGACTTAGCAGCAGCAGCAGCAGCAGAAGAGAGCCCATTGCAGGGTTGGCACACAACGACCAGTGAATGAGTGGCTGTGGAATTCCCCCTTGTGGTGGATGACCTGGAAACAGGTGTCAACACTCAAACGTACTCACTTGGCTGCAAAGACTTTGGGGTGACAGCAGAAGACACTGAAGCAGGCTTCAGACATTCTACTGGGTAAGAAACACGAGGTAGCCTAGGAGTTGGGGGCCTGCTCCCTTGCTGCAGGGCCTGGCTGTCCCTGGACCTTGGCCTCAGTATCCTCTCTGGATGACAAACAATATAAGGTGGGCCCTGCTCTGTGCCGTCCAGGAAGCTCCTTTCCCATCAGGGCCCAAAACACACAGGGCACTAGCCGAACAAGTTAGGCTAAGGCTTGGCTCACTCCTGTCAAATTCAAGGTCAGGCTCAATTTCTGATAGCCATATCCATACACCATTTCTACATCAACTCTAGGAGCCAATTTCTTGGACTTCCTTTATAAAATGTTCACTTCCCTTCCCCCAATTCCTAACTTACATTTAAAGACATTTTGGGAAACAGGTACAATTTGACAAGAACAATTTGAAATCACCACAGGTATAAACACAAGTATAGACACAGTTGTTTGGTTTGCTTGTGAGAGCCCCAGTCTGTGGAGAGGCTGCTTAGCCTGCACTTGATGTGAAGTGCATGAACCAAGCCATCCTGTAGAAGACAGCTCGAATTCTTCTGGGTTGTTAACTTGACACTAATGCTTCCAGAGACCAGATTTTGGCAGCAATGATCCCTGTCTGTATTTGTCATCTTTGGATAATCACAACATGAATGGCCAGTGTGGATGCTGGGTATGGCTTACTCCATGCTGCCAAGTGGCCAGAGAAATGGTCCCAATGAATGGAGTTTTATCAAGAGGAAAAGTCAGAGACCTTGCACTGGCATAGGGACTGTGTAAGGCTGACTACCTGGCAAGGGAAGGAGTGGTGTGCCCAGGAGCATCAAACTGATGGTACCCACAGTCCATAAGAATGGTTTCAATTCCACAGAAACTTCACCCAGGTGGGGAAAGCTCAACAGGCCACCCACAGTGTCTGCAGAGTTCCTCTAGGTGAGAAGGTGCTTGCCACACACTTTCTCTTTTGGATCGCCCCACAACATCCTCACAAGAGTGGCTGACTGGTCCTTGCCAAAACTGGAGGGAGCTCACGATTTCTATAGCCTTCCTCCTCTGCCAGATTGCACATCTCCATGTTTTAAGTTCTCTGGCTGGCCATCTGTGACGTATTTCCTTTCTCCACCATGTGTTCGCACAATCACAGGTGGAGAGCAGCATGTACAAGTGGCTTATAGACTGTGGCAAGCTAGTAGAGAAGCATCTGAAAACAGCTCATACAATCAAATTCCAATGTTTGAGTAAACCACCATCCCAGGACTGACTTCCTCTCTGCATCCCCCCTGACCCATTGGCCTTGCAAGTCAAGCTACGCAGCACTTCCAATCACAGACATAAATCTCCACTTATGAATTCCAAAAACACCATCTAAGTCAACATTTGGACTCAAGGAACGTTAACAGGACTACACAATCAGGCAGCTCACTTTTCTGCTGTTTGCCATTATAAAATTCTCTGGGAAGGATGCACTGGAATCTTACAGAAAAAAAGTTAACGTGGAAGTAAGCTACCAGTACATAGAAATCTTGGATTTTAAGTTAAAAAATATTGTACTCTGCAGATAAAGAGAACAGAGATTTTTCTTTCTTATCTGAGAACACATTCTTCTACAGAATTGCTGAAATGGAAGTAATTATCAAGAACTGAGAACATTCATCAAGAAAAATCTGTTCTTTCCTTGATCTAAAACTGGGTAGCTGGAAGAACCAATAGACTGAAAATGAAATTAATTTGGACTACAAAGAACACTTAGCTTTCTCCCCCCAAACCCTGATGTTTTACATTTCCCCCAGATACAGTATATAGGTTGTCCCACCATTATTATAGTAACAGTGGCTACCCCCCACCCCAGAAGTGTGCTGCTGAGTATTTAACAAGGAGCTTTCTTGGGTGGGGAGGGGGAAGCTCTGATTCAAGGTTCTGTCACAGCACTTGATGGATTTCTGCTGAAAATGTTCTCAGTGTGGCTGATTTTGAGCTACCAACATGATATCAACAAGCTGGTAAATTTCCTGACAACACTGGCTTCAGGGAGCCAGTAGGAGTTCTAGTACACCACTGTCCCCGCAGCTGTGTGTGTCCTCTGTGCCTTCTACTCTGGGATCATGGAGATAGCAAAGAGAAATCACCAAAGAATAAAGCAGGTTGCTACAATGGTCCACAGGCTTCCCAGGTGGCACTAATGGTAAAGAATCCACCTGCCAAAGCAGGAAACTGGGGTTTGACCCCTGGGTTGGGAAGATCCACTGGAGGAGGAATGGCAACCCACTCCAATATTCTTGCCTGGAGAATTCTATGGACAGAAGAGTGTGGCAGGCTTCAGTCCATAGAGTTGCACAGAGTCAAGACATGACTGAAGTAACTTAGCACCCATAATGGTCCACACGTGCTGCCTTTTGGTTGATAAACTCTTCCCATGAAAATAATTATTATAATGAACCTTTATGAAGGACCATCATAGTGCCAGGATTTTGACAAATATTCTCTCATTTAACCGTCATGTCAACACTAGGAGGTAGGTCCTGTTACCATCCCTGTTTCACAGAGGAGAAAACTGATGTTCAGGGAGGTTCAGCAATTCACCCAAAGTCACACAGCTCCTAAGTAGGGGAGCTAGCACTGGAATCTGAGTTCCCTGCTTGTGCTTTGCAGTAAGAGGAAAGTGCAGTACAAGAAAAAGCTGCAAGGTCGACAATTTGACTCAGCTGAGGAGTCAGGGGAAAAAAATATGCCTCCTAATTAAATAGGTTTCAGTGTTGCCTTAGCAGGGGACTCTTAACCTAGGACTCACGAACACAATCCAGTGAGTTTGTAAACTCAAGTGGGGAAAAAAATTGCATTTCTATTTTCACTAACCTCTAACAGAAATTTAGTATTTCCTTCAATTATGAATGTTGGCAACAAACCACAGTAATATTTACATAACCTGTGGCTGTGTCGCCAAGAGAAATCAGAGATATTTTTGTTTCACATTGCAGTCATAGCAGGAATCTCCAAATATCACCACTTTGAAGTTACAGTAGTTATGAGACATACTGCTAGATCTTATTTAATGTGCTAACAAACACTTCTATAACTATGTCACAAATTTGTTTTCTTAATAAGGTAATCATTTTGAGACTATTTTGATCTGACTGGTATCCTTTGTGATTACCATTGTTTTCTTTTGTGCATTTTAAAAACCATTTATTTATTTATTTATTTTACAAAGGTCCCTAAGATTCACCAGAAAGTCAAGGGCATTTGTAGCACAAAAAGGCTTAAGAATTCCAGGCTTGGGGAGGAATTTAAACAACATCCAGTACTAAGCATCTTCCCTTCCAGGTTTGAGAACCAGCATGGCCCCAGTAAGCTCAGAAACCACCTATCATAATTGCTGTAAGGATCCTATGACCTGTAGCCCCTTTGCCCCATGCATGCATATGCTCAGTCGCTCAGTTGTGACTGACTCTTTGTGACCTCAAGGACTGTAGCCCGCCAGGCTTCTCTACCCATGTAATTTTCCAGGGGGCCATTTCCTCCTCCAGGGGATCTTCCAGACCTAGGTATCGAACTCGCAGCTCTTGTGTCTTCTGCACTGGCCAGTGGGTTCTTTACCACCTGTGGCACCATGTCCAGATATAATGAGATGGCTCGTTAAAGAGGTTCTGAGAGCTCCATGTCTGGTTCCCAGAAACAGGCATGCTTGTTTATTTAGAATGGCTGGGCCCAATTGGACAGAGGCTGTGCCCATGGCCTGGGCTCATTGATGGGCACTCCAGCATTTTTCCTGGGTGAGACAGCTTGG
Source organism: Neotragus pygmaeus (assembly GCA_006410875.1). Classification (NCBI taxonomy): domain Eukaryota; kingdom Metazoa; phylum Chordata; class Mammalia; order Artiodactyla; family Bovidae; genus Neotragus; species Neotragus pygmaeus. The sequence goes on along the minus strand of SJYV01051939.1, from coordinate 65,798 downwards.
TTTCGTGACTCAGTCCTTCCTGGGAAGTGGCTGAGAAGCAACTTTCAGAGATGAAAGCTGGAGTGGAGAGGGTGACAGAGGGAGGGGCTGGGGATAGGCTGAGTCACACCCCTCACCACTCTCCTAGGCTCTCCTGAAAGTTCTGTTCCATGAAAGGGGGGTTCTGTCCTGCCCTCTTGGGGCTGAATCACCCCAGGGCAGCTCAGCCCCTTTGCCTGCACCCCCTCAGTGGGGCCTCAAACCTGGCCAGTATCTGCCACAGAGAAAGTCTAGAACGAGTGTGTTACTATTTTAGTGGAAAAATAAGCACAGGGTGGGTCATCAGGCAATAGGGGACCCACCTTCTTTTGGCTGAGCATCAAGAGATCCCACAGATGCCTGCAGGATCCCAGGCACTTGCATTTTAACAGACTAAGGAAGCTAAGCTGCAGTTTGGGATTTTTGGAGCAGTTCAATTTGGGCGGCACTTGTTTTTGCCCGTTTCTCCCCAGGCTCTGTGTGGTGATGGAGGTCCGAGGGCAGTGTGCCTTTCCTTCCTGACTTGTGTGTTTAGACTTCACTGTGCTGGAAAAGGAGGTCCTTGCATGAATTCTTTTTCTTCTGAACAGCCCTACCACTCTCTGGCTATGTGACACGGATCAGACTTTACCCTTTCTGTGCCTTGGTGCTCCTCCTTTGTAAAAGGCAATAATCATGGAATCTTTTTAAAGGCACCAAGCATAAAGTGCCAATGACCAGCTGCTGCCACTGCTCTGTGTAGCACCCGGCACTCAGGCCTGGCTAAGAGTGCAGGCCCGATACAGATTCAGACCTTTCGCTTCCCTTCCTCTTCATCCCTTCACTTTCAACCCAAGTGTGATGAGAAGAGATAGCACTGCACCAGGGCAGGAAAGCCTCCAGTAAGCGCTGGTCTTCTAAATTTCAGAGATGAGAACTTTGCTGAGAAATGTCTGCAACACACTCCTTTCTGCAAATCAAGTAGGATGAGGCCTCAGAGCTGGGCTCAAGTTCTAGTCCTTGGAGTCAAGTACTGAAGAGGAAACTGAGGCCCAAAGAGGGGAGTGGCCTGACAGCACTAGCCCTGGAGCAGAGGTCTCCAGCCTCCAGGGCCACCAGTCCCCAGGCGCTATCTGAACACAACTCCTGAGTCACAGAGCAATGCTTGGCACATAAGGCCTCTGTCCTGCTGGCAAGGGATTTCTATGAGAAGGCATGGTGTCATGCAAGCCTCCTTTCCACCTTGCCTCTCTCTGATCAGCCTTTAGAGAGATAACAGGAAAAAGGAGTGCTTACAAAACAGTCAGTGCTCGAAGCAAACATGGCACCATGACCCTCTCTTTCTGACTCATTCCAAGTTAGAGGCCAGATGTATGCCACCCAGTAACATGTCTTCACAGGTGGGCTCCAGGGCCCAGAAAACTGCCTACTCATTCTCTGCAGAGTTTCTGCTTCTTCAGCAGGCCGCCAGAGCCAGGCTCTGAGCACTTGGTGCTCCCCTCCCTCCCCCTGGCCCCCACAGCTCTCAGCCTCCCCTTCAAAGGGGCCACTTTGAGCCACACTGATGCTGTCTCTTATACACATCTCTATTGCCTGATGACCCACCCTGTGCTTATTTTTCCACTAAAATAGTAACACACTCGTTCTAGACTTTCTCTGTGGCAGATACTGGCCAGGTTTGAGGCCCCACTGAGGGGGTGCAGGCAAAGGGGATGAGCTGCCCTGGGGTGATTCAGCCCCAAGAGGGCAGGACAGAACCCCCCTTTCATGGAACAGAACTTTCAGGAGAGCCTAGGAGAGTGGTGAGGGGTGTGACTCAGCCTATCCCCAGCCCCTCCCTCTGTCACCCTCTCCACTCCAGCTTTCATCTCTGAAAGTTGCTTCTCAGCCACTTCCCAGGAAGGACTGAGTCACGAAACCAAGCTGTCTCACCCAGGAAAAATGCTGGAGTGCCCATCAATGAGCCCAGGCCATGGGCACAGCCTCTGTCCAATTGGGCCCAGCCATTCTAAATAAACAAGCATGCCTGTTTCTGGGAACCAGACATGGAGCTCTCAGAACCTCTTTAACGAGCCATCTCATTATATCTGGACATGGTGCCACAGGTGGTAAAGAACCCACTGGCCAGTGCAGAAGACACAAGAGCTGCGAGTTCGATACCTAGGTCTGGAAGATCCCCTGGAGGAGGAAATGGCCCCCTGGAAAATTACATGGGTAGAGAAGCCTGGCGGGCTACAGTCCTTGAGGTCACAAAGAGTCAGTCACAACTGAGCGACTGAGCATATGCATGCATGGGGCAAAGGGGCTACAGGTCATAGGATCCTTACAGCAATTATGATAGGTGGTTTCTGAGCTTACTGGGGCCATGCTGGTTCTCAAACCTGGAAGGGAAGATGCTTAGTACTGGATGTTGTTTAAATTCCTCCCCAAGCCTGGAATTCTTAAGCCTTTTTGTGCTACAAATGCCCTTGACTTTCTGGTGAATCTTAGGGACCTTTGTAAAATAAATAAATAAATAAATGGTTTTTAAAATGCACAAAAGAAAACAATGGTAATCACAAAGGATACCAGTCAGATCAAAATAGTCTCAAAATGATTACCTTATTAAGAAAACAAATTTGTGACATAGTTATAGAAGTGTTTGTTAGCACATTAAATAAGATCTAGCAGTATGTCTCATAACTACTGTAACTTCAAAGTGGTGATATTTGGAGATTCCTGCTATGACTGCAATGTGAAACAAAAATATCTCTGATTTCTCTTGGCGACACAGCCACAGGTTATGTAAATATTACTGTGGTTTGTTGCCAACATTCATAATTGAAGGAAATACTAAATTTCTGTTAGAGGTTAGTGAAAATAGAAATGCAATTTTTTTCCCCACTTGAGTTTACAAACTCACTGGATTGTGTTCGTGAGTCCTAGGTTAAGAGTCCCCTGCTAAGGCAACACTGAAACCTATTTAATTAGGAGGCATATTTTTTTCCCCTGACTCCTCAGCTGAGTCAAATTGTCGACCTTGCAGCTTTTTCTTGTACTGCACTTTCCTCTTACTGCAAAGCACAAGCAGGGAACTCAGATTCCAGTGCTAGCTCCCCTACTTAGGAGCTGTGTGACTTTGGGTGAATTGCTGAACCTCCCTGAACATCAGTTTTCTCCTCTGTGAAACAGGGATGGTAACAGGACCTACCTCCTAGTGTTGACATGACGGTTAAATGAGAGAATATTTGTCAAAATCCTGGCACTATGATGGTCCTTCATAAAGGTTCATTATAATAATTATTTTCATGGGAAGAGTTTATCAACCAAAAGGCAGCACGTGTGGACCATTATGGGTGCTAAGTTACTTCAGNGCCAACCCCATAGAAAGCCATGGATTAAAAAAAAAAAATCACACCAGTGCGGAATGTGATATTATACAACTACTTTGAAAAAAACAGTTTTGGAATTTTTTTCAAAAGTTAAGAAATATACTTTAGGACCCAAGCATCCTACTGCTGGGTATTTACTTAAGAGAAATGGAAGAGTAAATGTCCACACTTATATTGACCATCACTGTACTGATGGTCACTCCAAATTGGAAATAACCCAAATATCCATCAACAGGTGAACAGATAAATAAACTGTGACATAATCCATACAACAGAATAATCCTCAGTGATTGAAAAAAAAAAAAAGAATGAACGATGGATACACACATGAATTGGCACTCAGTCATTAAGCTGAATGAAAGAAACCAGACCCCCCAAAAGAATCCCTATTCTGTGGTTCCATTAACACAAAACTCTAGAAAAGGCACTTATTCAGGATTGACAGAGAAAAGATCAGTGGTTCCTGGAGGTGGTAGAGAGAGGCAAGAGGGAGGGGTCACCACTGGGCATAAGGAAACCTGGGGAGGTGATGGATATCTTTGTGATCTTGACTGTGGTGGTGTATACATGTGATAAAACTAATCGAATGCTGCTTCAAATACATATAGTTCACTGTCTGTCAATTGTCTGTTGAGGTCTCAGTTACACCTCAACAAAGCAATGAAACCATCCCACCAGCAGCTCAGCTGGAGTGTGGGCGATATTTGGCCTTTCATAGGATGTGTTGATGTACTTTGCTTGGCATTCTGGGGGGCCTGTGCTTGCCCAGCTTCCTGGGTGATAGTGCCTGGTACAATTTCTCTTGGACTTTCTGGAAGGCTCCCAGGAAGCCATCGTGTGAATGCAGTGGGCCTGGCCTCTTTCCAGTGCCATTTTGCCCCTGTCCACCACGGGGGGCACTTGATCCACCCAGGAGTGAAATCTGGGAGAGCCGGGCAATCTGGCCCTTCATTCCACATCAACAAATGAGAGCTGGTCTCCACTCACTCAGGCCTTCTGGGCTGCCTGGCCCTCCATAGGGTCATAGACAGGATTACAGATCTCCATATTTTCAGAAACCAAGTAATAAAAATAGTTTCAAGCCCACAATGACTGTCCATTGTGGCAAAAATCATGTAACCAATTTAGCCATTTTAGGGTGTACAGTTAGCTGGTATATTCACAAGGCTGCACAACCGCCTCTTCTGCCCAGTCCCCAGATATCTTCCTGTCTCCAAAATAAGCCTTGTACCCATGAGCTGCCACTCTCTATCCCCCACACCCCACCACAACTCATGGCAGCCATTAATTTGCTTTCTGGCTCTGTGGCATTACCTATTTTGGACATTTCCTATAAATGGGATCACAGAGCACATAATCATCTGCATCTGGTTTCTTGTCCTTGTGGATGTCCATCCATGTTGTAGCATGGCTCAGTATCTCACTCCTTTTCTTGGCTGAGTAATATTCCATTGTATGTAATGCAATGACTAACCTTCTCAGAGAACTTCCAGTCTGTGTCCAAGACATACCACTTAAATCACAGGGCAGAAGGAATCTTTAGATCTCTTAGACTATCATCTTGTGTCTCTGACAATAGCATGTGACAACTTCTGGCCAACGTGCATGCTAAGTCACTTCAGTCATGTCCAACTCTTTGCAACCTTATGGACCACAGCCTGCCAGGCTCCTCTGTTCGTGAGATTCTCCAGGCAAGATTTCTGCGGGGGGTAGGGGTTGCCATGCCCTCCTCCAGGGTATCTTCCCAACCCATGGATTGAACCTGAGTCTCCTGTGACTCCTGCATTGCAGGCAGATTCTTTACCGCTGAGCCACTGGTGAAGCCCTCTGACCAATAGCTAGTACTTTTTTGTTCTAATGAGCATCTCTTTAGAGAGCAACAGGGCAAGCTGGGCCAAAAATATAACCTCTTCTTAAGCCACCAATACAGCCACTGCCAGATTTTTACACCATGAATATCTCCTCCACATCCCCCTCAAGAGTCCCTGAGAGCCCATTTAATTGTTCTTTCATACCACTCATATTATTTTTCTGTGGCTACCATAACAAATCACCATAAACTGCTGCTGCTGCTGCTACTAAGTAGCTTCAGTCATGTCTGACTCTGTGCGACCCCATAGATGGCAGCCCACCAGGCTCCCCCATCCCTAGGATTCTCCAGGCAAGAACACTGGAGTGGGTTGCCATTTCCTTCTCCAATGCGTGAAAGTGAAGTCGCTCAGTCGTGTCCAACCCTTAGCAACTCCATGGACTGCAGCCTACCAGGCTCCTCCGTCCATGGGATTTTCCAAGCAAGAGTACTGGAGTGGGGTGCCATTGCCTTCTCCACATCATAAACTAGGGGGCTTTAAACAACAGAACTTAATTCTTTCCCAGTTTGAGAAGCCAGAAGTCTGAAATCAGCATGTCCACAGAGTTGGTTCTTTCTTCTCTCTGTGGGTCTGTGTCCATCTTTCCCTCTTCTTATAAGGACACCAGTTATATTGGTGTAGGCCCACTCTAATGACCTGATGCTGACTTGATCACACCTGCAAAGACCTTATTTCCCAAGAAAGTCACATACCTAGGCTGTGGGGGGTCAGGACTTTAGAATGTATCTTTTGAGGAACACCATTCAAATGTCTGAGTTGTTCCCAGCAGTAGTTCTATTACAGATTCTAGCCCACATCTCTGCCCAGATGAAACATCCATCAGGCCTGTCTGTGGAGCAAGAAGGAATATCCATCCACAAGCAGTGTTGATAAAGGTTTTGGAAAGTTAGTGTTTTCTCGATCCTTACTCCTCACCCTCTGCCTTCTCCTCTTTCTTCCTCTCCTCATCCTCTTTTTCCTCCTCCTTCTTTTCCTCTCCCTCTCCCTTCCCCCAACCTCAGAGCCACTGGAGATGCTGTGGGAGAGGATGGTTGGGGTCACCTCAGAAAATGCCCTGGATATCAGCCAAAGAAATTTAGCCTTCAGTCTGTGTGTCCTGGGTCCTGGCAGAGCTAAGGTCACAACCGTGTTGTAGGAGACAGCAGAAGCATACAAAGAGATGGGAAAGCACAACTGAATGAGGGAGCAGCAAGTTAGGCAAGGGCATGGGAGTGGGGAGGGTGCTGAACAAGCACAGAGGGGATGATTTTAAAAGAAGATGATGTGTCTGAAATACGTAAGTACATTGAGTCAGACATGGCCAGAAACAAAACGGACTGCTGCACAAGGGAGTGGGGGTTTCCTGCCCCGGAAATGTATGTTCAAGCATATGCCAGGAAAACCACTGAATGGAGAATTTAGGCATCATAAGTCTGGTGAGGCTAGGAAACTTTATGATTCTGTCTAACACAGGGAATTCATGATCACAGCTTCTAAAATGCTAGAGAATCAGGACTGCGTGACCAATTAGCTAGCGAGGGGGTGTAACAGCACAAGTTGGAAATAACGCCCCAGTTTCTGGTGAGTGTTACTATTATTGGAGTGAGGGTGCTGGTGGGCAGGGAGGAAGGGAAATTAATCCTTGCACACAGTGAGCTGAGGGGATAAGAGGGCTACAGGCAAGCAGGTGGAACGGACTGAGACAAATCTGGGTTTTGAGCTCACGTGACAGGCTGGAGACCCAGATTTGAGTCACAGGTGTACTTCCTACAACAACTGAGCAAGGAGGAGGCACACACAATAGGAAAGAAAATCTCACTTACAAAAAACGATGAAGAAAATGACATCCTTAGGAAGAAACGAAACAAGCATGTACAAAACCTCTGTGAAGGAAATGCTAAAATACTCTGGAATGACTTGAAAGGAGACATGAACAGATGGAAAGACACTTATTCTTTTGAATAGGGTGACTCAACGTCATAAAGATGTCAGTTCTCACTTAGTTTATAAATATCAGATGTAATCCAAATGAAAATACCAACAAGCTTTCTAATGCTGCTAGACAAGTTAATACTAAATTATATGAAAAACATAAACATACAAAAGTAGCCAGTAAAACATATTATGGGACTCTTCTGGTTCCCACCAAAATAGAGTAGCTCTATTCCTCCCAGGTCCTCCCTCATATAATTAAAAAAACCTCACACATTGCCCCAAAATGTGAATATAATTAATGATATTGAATTGTACACTTAGAGATGGCTAAGAGGATAAATTTCACATGCTATGTGTGTGAAAGAATGTCAGTTGCTCAGTCGTGTACGACTCTTTGTGACCCCATGGACTGTATCACTTCCAGGCTCCTTTGTCCATGGAATTCTCCAGGCAAGAGATACTAGAGTGGTAGCTATTCCCTTTTCCAGGGTATCTTCCTGACACAGGGACCAAACCCGGGTCGCCAGCATTGCAGCTAGACTCTTTACCATCGAAACACCAGGGAAGCCCCACATGCTGTGTATTTTACCACAATTAGAAATGTTTTTCAAAAGCAAACTGCAGAGACAAGCAAAACCTGGACATAATACAACAGACAAACATAGGAGGACTCTAGAAGGTAGAAAGAAAAGGTGGTCAACTCCATAGGCTTGAGTTTTCTGGATTGCCTCATTGACTTTCAGATATCCTGAACAAAATGGTGCCAAAGCCTTCAGCAGGGAACCACAGGTGCGCATGCACACGCACACACACACAAACACCCTCTAATAAAAGACTTCCTCCCCCCCCCCAGAGGATGGTGAAGAAGGTAGCCTATGACAGAAAAGTTTTTTAAACATCCTCACTCTACTCTAACCAACACCAACAAAAAAAACCATCCCTGTCCTGTGGTTTCAGCCAGGCAAAGTGGGCTCCACGTCAGTCCAGCCCCAGCCCCATGTGAGCACGTGTCTGCACCCGGATTCTTCCACCCAGAGGTGTCAGGGATCCAAGCGGACTCACAATGCCTCCCTCACTCAGGTAATGTCAACAAATCCAGAGGGGAGCTGAGCCTCCATACACACCTGGCAGACTTAACAGCTGGTGTGAGTCGGGGTTCGTGAGCAGTAGACCTGACCAAGTCCTTCTCTCCCCAGGTATCAGGGGGATTGAATGGGAAGCTTAATGTCTACTCCACCCAGTGTCAACAAAATTGAACAAGGTCTTGCAAGTCAGGGCCTCTCAAGGTTCCCATCTACATCTGATCACTGGCATGAGTTTAAAAGTACTAGTGAGGAATTGGAACATCCACACCCTTACCTGCAACAAGACTGAATGAAGCAGAGTGCAGCAGGTGGACACTGCATTCTTCTTTCCCCCTCTCCTCACCTGGAGTCAGCCGGACCCAGAAGGAATCTGAGATTCCTCTTCTCACATGGCAGCAAAATGACAGTGTGGGTCAGCCACCCACTTCCCCCTCCCCAGAAGAACTTAATGGGGAAGCTGAGCTCATACCCCACTCAGAGGCAAGGCAAGGCAAATTCCATGCTCCACTTTGCCAAGGAAGGTGCCAGCACAGCCCAGGGGTAGCTAAACATCCACCTCAGCCATCAGCGAGAATCAGTTCAACTCTCTACTTTTGCCAGTTTGGGGTCAGTGGGGACCAGCAAGAAATTGAACACATACATACCCAGCAAGCCTTCACATTATACCTCAGCAGGGGGATCACTTGCTAGAAAGTGAGATGGAATACCACCCAAGGTCTCATAATATAACATGCAAAATGTCTAGGATATAATTTTTTAAATCACTCATTATACCAAGAACCAGAAGAATCACTGTGTGAATGACTAATAATGATTTTAAAATGCTAACACCAACATTATTCAAATACTGGAATTATTCAGCAAGAATTTTGAGGCAGTTATCATAAAAATGCTCAACAAGTAATTACAAATACTCTTGGATCAAATTAAAAAACAGGAAATTTCACCAAATAAAATTTGTAAAAAAGAACCAAGTGGAAATTATACAACCAAAAAAAATACAATAAAAAATAAAACAACCTACTGAATGGGCCAATAAGTAGAGTGGAGATGAGAGAAGATAGAACTGGTGAAACAGAATTCACCCAATCTGAAAAATAGAAAGAAAATAAAAAAGGAAGAGGAGGAGGAAGAAGTGGCCCTCGGAGATCTGGGACAACAACAAAAGTTCCAACATTTACATCACTGCAGGCCTAGAAGAAGAGAACAATTGAATAGTCAAAGAAATAATGGCTGAAAATTTTCAAAATTTGGTAAAACCATAAACCCACAGACTCCTGAATCCAAGATAATCCTAAATAGGAAAAATCCAAAGAAATTCACGCCAAAACACTCCATAATCAAACTTCTGAAAACTAAAAGACAAAGAAAAACATCTTGAGAACAACCAGCCAATACTGACACATTATGCATAGAGATATATCAATTCAAATGACAGGGGATTTCTTTTCAGGAACCATGGGTGCAGAAGGAAGTAGCATAACATTTTTCAAGTGCTGAAATAAAAGAATTGTCAACTCCAAATTATGTATCTGGCAAAAAATATCCTTCAGGAATGAAGGGGAAATAAGACANAATTGATTTAGGTCATACCTGAACGGTCTAGTGGTTTTCCCTACTTTCTTCAATTTAAGTCTGAATTTGCCAATAAGGACTTCATGATCTGAGCCACAGTCAGCTTTATTTATAATAATAGTAAAAAAGTGGCAACAAGTCACATTTCAATCAACTGGTGAATGATACAACAGAATATTATTTGTCAATAAAAAGGAATGAAGTAATAAAACATGGATAAAACTTGAAAATACTATAGTAAAGCAAAGAAGTTCAGTCACAAAAGGCTGCCTATGTATGGCTCAAATTATAGGAATGTACAGAACAGGCAGATCGATAGACATCTAAAACAGACTACTGGCTGCTAGGGGCAGAAGGTGAGGAGAANACTTGAAAATACTATAGTAAAGCAAAGAAGTTCAGTCACAAAAGGCTGCCTATGTATGGCTCAAATTATAGGAATGTACAGAACAGGCAGATCGATAGACATCTAAAACAGACTACTGGCTGCTAGGGGCAGAAGGTGAGGAGAAGCAGAATGGCTGCTACTGGTGATGTGATTTCCTTTGGGGGTAACAAAAATGTTCCAAAATTAGGTAGTGGTGATGGCTGCATGACTCTGTGAATATACTACAAAGCACTGAATTAACACTTTAAATGAATTTTATGGTAGGTGAACTATATCCATAAGGCTGTGTTCAAAAAACACAATACTATTTACAATTGATTTAAAGAAAATGTGAAGTAAATCTAAGAAAATGTGCATGGAATCTGTATTGAGAATATTACAAACTGCTTATTAAAGAAAGATTTAAACAAAAGAGGTGCACTGTGTTTATTGATTAGATTCAACATAGTAAATATTTCAATTGTCCTCAAATTGATCTGTGATTTTAATGCAATTCCCATCAAAATCTCAGCAAGATTTTTTTGTAGCCAAGACAAGCTTATTCTAAAATTTGTATGGAAAGGTTCAGGTCCCAGAATAAAATGATTTTGAAAGACAAGAATATATGATAGGAGAAGGCACTGTTGTTGTTGTCACTAAGTCGTGTCTGACTCTTTGAGACCCCATGGACTGCAGCACACCAGGCTTCCCTGTCCTTCACCAACTCCCAGAGTTTGCTCAAACTCATGTCCATTGAGTCAGTGATGCCATACAATCATCTCATCCTATGTCATCCCCTTCTCTGCCTGCCCTCAATCTTTCCCAGCATCAGGGTCTTTTCCAGTAAGAAAAGGGTCTTTTCTTTGCATCAGGTGGCCAAAGTATTGGAGCTTCAGCTTCAGCATCAGCCCTTCCAATGAACATTCAGGACTGATTTCCTTTAGGATGGACTGGTTGGATCACCTTGCAGTCCAAGGGACTCTCAAGAGTCTTCTCCAGTACCACAGTTCAAAAGCATCAATTCTTCAGTGCTCAGCTTTCTTTATAGTCCAACTCTCACATTCATACATAACTACTAGAAAAACCATAGCTTTGACTATATGAAACTTTGTCAGTAAAGTGATGTCTCTGCTTTTTAATACACTATGTTTGTCATAGCTATTTTCCCAAGGAACAAGTGTCTTAATTTCGTGGCTGTAGTCACTGTCTGCACTGATTTTTGGAGACCAAGAAAATGAAATCTGACACTGTTTCCACATTTTCCCCATCTATTTTGCCATGAAGTGATAGGACTGGATGCCATGATGTTCATTTTCTGAATGTCGAGTTTTAAGTCAGTTTTTTTTCACTCTCCTCTTTCACTTTCATCAAGAGGCTCTTTAGTTCCTCTTCATTTTTGGTCATTAAAGTGGTATCATCTGCATGTCTGAGTTTACTGATATTTCTCCTGGGAGTCTTGATACCAGCTTGTGATTCATCAGCCTAGCATTTCCCATGATGTACTCTGCATTTACATTAAATAAAAAGGGTGACAATATGCAGCCTTGACATACTCCTTTTCCAATTTTGAACCAGTCTGTTGTTCCATGTCTTGTTCTAACTATTGCTTCTTGTCCTGCATACAGGTTTCTCAAGAGGCAGGTAATGTGGTCTGGTATTCCCATCTCATTAAGAATATTCCACACAGTCAAAGGTTTTAGCATACTCAGTGGAACAGAAATGTATGTTTTTCTGGAATTCCCTTGTTTTTTCTATGAACCAGTGTAGGTTGGTTCCTCTGCCTTTTCTAAATCCAGCTTGTACATCTGGAAGTTCTGAGTTCGCATATTGCTGAAGCCTAGCTTGAAAGATTTCGAGTGCAATCTTGCTGGCATGTGAAATGAGTGCAATTGTATGGTAATTTGAACATTCTTTGGCATTGCTTTTCTTTGGGATTTGAATGCAAACTGACCTTTTCCAGTCCTGTGGCCACTGCTGAGTTTTCACTGTACATGGTATCAATATTTATTATATAAAAAACATTAATCAGAACTGTGTGGAATTGGCAGAAGAATAGACACACAGATCAATGGAGCAGAAATAGACCCACATAAATGTGCTACATTAATTTCTGACAAAGATGCAAAAGCAACTCAATAGAGGGACAAACTTCTCAACAAATGGTGCTGGAGCAATTAGCCATTGATACACCAAAAAAAAAAAAAGATGAATCTTGATTTATATAACTCACACTTTGAACTAAGAAAGCAGAGACATCACTTTGCTGACAAATGTCCATATAGCCCCACTATGGTTTTTCCAGTAGTCATGTACAGAGGTGAGAGTTGTGCCATAAAAAAGGCTGAGTGCCAAAGAACTGATGCTTTCGAACTGTGGTGCTGAAGAAAATTCTTGAGAGTCCCTTGGACCACAAGGAGATCAAGCCAGACAATCCTAAAGGAAATCAGCCCTGAATATTTATTGGAAGGACTGATGCTGAAGCTCCAATACTTTGGTCACCTGATGCGAAGAATGGACTGATTAGAAAATACCCTGATGCTGGGAGAGACTGAAGGCAGGAGAAGAAGGGGATGACAAAGGATGAGATGGTTAAATGGCATCACAGGCTCAATGGATATGAGTTTGAGCAAGCTCCGGGGAGATGAAGGACAGGGAGGCCTAGCATTCTGCTGTCTATGGGGTCATAGAGTCAGACATGACTGAGCAACTGAAAACACAATATTAGTTTCCTGATTTTGATCAACATTTTATTCTTATGAGAGAGAATGTCTTTATTTTTAGGCAATACACATTCAAGTATTTTGAGATAAAAGCACATTGTATCTGCAATTTATTTTCACACAATTTAGAAAAAGAAATGTGTCTGTGCATGTGTAGAGGGGGGAGTATATAAAACCAAATAAATGTGGTAAAATGCTAGTATCTGTGGAATTGAGAAGGTATGCAGAAGTTATTTGTATTTTCCTGACAACTTGGCTTGAAATCTGAATTTATGTCACGCTAAAAATTAAATTTAGAAAGTTTAGAAGTGATCAGTTAACCCAGTGGAGAGCAGGTGTAGATAGAAGCCTGAGGGCCAACTGTTAGAAAGTATTCACAGTTTATACATGGGTTTATAAGAGGCAGTGGGACAGGTGTCACAGGCACATACATTTGGAGAATACTAACTATTGTTTTGACAAATTTCAAAACAAAACCGGAGCCACCTTCTCAACAAACAACCTGTTGCAAACGCCCCTCAAGCCTGGCTCAGCGTGGCAGACACCGGATGGTCTGCTGAATTCCTTCTAGATCTACACTCAGAACCTGGCCCACAAGACAGAAAAACTGAGAATAGGAGGGCTCCTTTCAGGTAGAGCCAATTTGAAGAATGGATGGAGGGGTGGGTGGATGGATGGATAGATGGACAGTAGATATGAGAGTTTAGATATAAAAAGCTACTAAATACTCTTGCTAAAAAATTATATCAATTAATGATGATTAGCAGTATTAGTTATTATAAATAATTTCAGCCAAGAGAGCAAAGAAAGCACTTTATAAAGTACAGTTCATCAGAGACCTGCTAAAAGGAGAACGTTTAACTTGAATAGTCTAGTTGTGTTTTCCAATATGGTAGCCACTAACCACATGTGGCTACTGAGCAGTTGCAGTGTGGTTAGTCTGAATTGAGATACACTATAGATGCAAACTATACACTGTAATGTGAAGAAATAGAATCATAAACCAAAAACTGTGTACAATATCTCAATAATTTTTATACTGATTACATGCTGAAATCATAATTTTAGATTTGTCATTGTTGTTTAGTCACTCAGTTGCGTTCAACTCTTTGTGACCCCATGTACTGTAGCCCACCAGGCTCTTCTGTCCACGGGATTCTCCAGGCAAGAATACTGGAGTGGGTTGCCATTTCCTTCTCCAGGGGATCTTTCCAAATCAGGGATCAAACCCGCGTCTCCCATATTGCAGGTGAATTCTTTACCACTGAGCCATGCAGGAGGAAATCGCCATAAATTTAGATAGATTAGGTTAAATAAAATATATTTTTCAAATTAGTTTCATCTGTTTCTTTTTTACTTTTTTAATGTGGCCACTAGAAAAATGTTAATCTGTATGCATGGCTCGTGTTTATGACTTGCATTATATTTCTTGTAGGCAGAACTGGCCTAGTTAATAAATAGTTTTGCAAGTTTTTGCTCAAATCTTACCTTCTCAGCAAGGTCCTTCCTGCCCACCATATTTAAAAGTGTACCCTTGACATAAAAGACTTATACACTGAGAACTACAGAACACTGATAAATGAAACTGAAAATGATTCAAAGAAATGGAAATATACCCCATCCTCTTGGACTGGAATAATTAAAATTGTTAAACTGGCCATACTATTGAAAGTAGTCTACAGAGTTAATACAATCCTTATCAAATTAACCATGAGCTTTTTGGCGAGAGCCGGGCCGGCACACTAAGTGCGGCCGAGAGAACCTACCCCGCATCTGAGGTCAGGGGAGGCCGGGGGGAGACACCCCGCGTCCAAGGTCAGTGGCAGCCGGGGGGAGACACCCCACGTCCGAGGTCAGGGGTGGCTGGGAGGACCTACCCCACGNGAAAAAGAAGTCCAGTCTCCCACTCGCAGGTAAGTACCAAGTTTGGAATGCCTGCTTAGCACGCATGGGACTTTCCTCTTCCAGCTTGAATATTCTGTAAGCATCTGAGTGTGCAGGTGCATTAGTTCACCAGTGCCAATTCTCTGCAGGAACTGGGGTCACCTGGCCAGGGTGTCTTCAAAAAGGAAGGCAAGGCTGGATCCTGTCCCCTGTGCAATTTTTGTGACATGGGGGGTTCAGGTTCAGACACTGGCAAAATGGAAAAGCACTGTTAAGGATGGGGAAGAGGGCTTGGGACAGCTGGACAGAGGACTTGAGACTGAAGTATTCAGCATGACAACTTAGAGCTGTCATCAGGCTTTTAGTTCCAAAAGGCCCAAACTTCCTCTCCAGAGATGGAAAAAGGCACAAGCCGTGGTCACTGGCTCCTTCCAAGGCAGATGTCATTCTGCAGCTCAGGCCCTGCAGCCTTCAGGGGCCTCTTCTAGAAGCAGCAGAAACCAAGTCCAGACCCTCCCACAGGCAGACGAGAGGAAGAAGCGCAGGGTGGAAGCTCACGCTCAGCTTATNTGGCTCCTTCCAAGGCAGATGTCATTCTGCAGCTCAGGCCCTGCAGCCTTCAGGGGCCTCTTCTAGAAGCAGCAGAAACCAAGTCCAGACCCTCCCACAGGCAGACGAGAGGAAGAAGCGCAGGGTGGAAGCTCACGCTCAGCTTATCCTCCATCTGGGCCTTGTGGAACAATTCTCAGTCTTAGGAAAGCAGCATTTCCCACTTAACGGGTAACTTACTAGGCAGAGCAAGCAGCAGGGCAACCTGGGAGGGGAAGGTGGTTGGGATGCCCCGTTGAAGCTGGGGCTGGGCTGTGTGCCCAGGGGCATGGTGTGGGTCAGAGGGCAGCCAGGGCAGGATTTAAGCCCTGTCCCTGGAAGGCTTCACTCTGGGGAGCCCACAGTCAGCAAAGCCTCCCACTATGCCTCACCCCACAGTGACAAGTCTGATTGCTTTGGGAATTATGAAGAGGTCAGATGAAATTGGGGAGCTTCTGTGAATGGGGAGAAAGAAGAAAGTAATGAGTGGGAGAGGGAGG
Source organism: Neotragus pygmaeus (assembly GCA_006410875.1). Taxonomy (NCBI): domain Eukaryota; kingdom Metazoa; phylum Chordata; class Mammalia; order Artiodactyla; family Bovidae; genus Neotragus; species Neotragus pygmaeus. The sequence goes on along the minus strand of SJYV01051939.1, from coordinate 49,926 downwards.
GAATCCAACTGTTTTTTTTTTTTTTTCCTATCCCCTCCCCTTGCAGAAAAGGTGCTTGCAGCCTGGTGCTTCAGCTGTCAGGCTGGTCTCTTGCAAGCAGGACCCCATGGGACTATGCACTGAAATTCTGGCAGGTAAATAGTGTAACACAAGCCAAGCCCCTCATTTCCTCAGGGATCCCCCCCACTAACTGCCCAGGGGCTCACCGGAGCCCGATGTTCTTCCTCTGAGACACTTGCAGATGAAATTATGACACAGTGATGACAGAAACAAGTAATAAGCACTGCCATAAAACCCAGTTAGGTTCGTACAGATTAATGAAGTTTCTCGCCTCAAAGTCCGGAAGACAGTTCAGGACTCAGTGTCTGCAAAATCAGACTGTTCCCACTGAGCTTGGTGATGCTGCTTTCCTGCCGTATAGTTGACTGCTGCTGCCTAGGTTACCCCAGTGGCTGGCGTTCTGAGAGGTGTATGATGGGAATTGGTTTATTGTGCTGATCCATAGTAAGTGACTCCTGTTCCCCGATCATTTATCTCCCTCCCCAACCACATCTGGGTTGGTCTATTCACGCTCTCAGCATTCTATCTGCTCCAACAAACACTCAGCTTTTTCTGCTTGGATAAGGAGATTTTTTAGTTACATCCATTATATGTGTATCAACATTTATGGCAGCAAAATAATTGCCAGAGAGCTCAGAGGACAAAAGGTCCTCCCTCATAATGTGATTGGTAAAAAAAAAAAAAAAAAATCTATATTAACATCAAGCAAGACAGTGGCAGATTCTTACATGGCTGCTGTGTCCTCCAAGTTGGAAATCTGATTTTTTAAAAAAACATCCAGCTGGACTAGGAAGCAGCGAGTTCAGAGCCCATATTCCAGTGGGACACATGTGTGGGAGGGGACAGGCCTTCCTGTCCTTGAAACCTTGACTGAGTAACTGCAAAACACCAAATCTGTTCTATACTAGATGAGTCCTTTGGAGACATGCCAGTCTAATTTCAAAGAGCTTGAGTCCCTTTATCTGGAAACCNCAGTGGGACACATGTGTGGGAGGGGACAGGCCTTCCTGTCCTTGAAACCTTGACTGAGTAACTGCAAAACACCAAATCTGTTCTATACTAGATGAGTCCTTTGGAGACATGCCAGTCTAATTTCAAAGAGCTTGAGTCCCTTTATCTGGAAACCAACCCAGTGATGAGGTGGCTGGCTGTCAGCAGGTCCTCAGACCACCAGATTAGGGGTACCAGACAGGAAGCCCTGCAGGTTGCTTTCCAGCCTCCAGCCTCCATGTTTCTGGGTTAGCAGTTCACATGGGTGAAGACTCAGAGAGGGAACACTTTTCACTTCTGTGTTGTTTGGACTGACCTTCCGTCCTTTTTTCTTCCTCCCTCTTCTTGCTGCCCCTCAAAATCTCAGCTTCATTTCTTTACCTATCTATCCCCTGCCCCCACCCCAATAGTACTTCAGTTCCCCAGAAAATGACTATTCCATTCACAAATCACAGAATGTTAGAGCTGGAAGGCACTTGGACTCCAAGGTCATGGTGGGGGGAGGGGGACAAGGAGAGAGGATGGACTTGCCCAAGATCACTGTGCCAGTTAGTGGGGAGATTGTTCTAGAACACAAGTTTCCCCTCCTAGGCTAATGATCTCTCAAATGCATCACTGCAGGAAAAAAAAAAAATCAGAATCTTAGAAAAGTTTACGGCAGATAGGAAGCCCCTTTAAAGAAGGTGAGTGATTCTGCTGTCAGGAGAACCACTTGCCCAAGATCAGTTTCTGCCCATTTCAAAAACCTAAAGAGCAGTCTATCAACAGGCGTATTTTAAGCCTTTAGGTGATCCGCTTAAAAGGAAAAAAAAAGTATTAAATGTGCTGGCCAACCTTGACAAAATCCCTTTCCTTAGTGTAAAGAATCAACCAAGGTAAATCTCTCACCTTAAGATGCAATGAGTGCATGGCCTCCGCCCCCNATTTTAAGCCTTTAGGTGATCCGCTTAAAAGGAAAAAAAAAGTATTAAATGTGCTGGCCAACCTTGACAAAATCCCTTTCCTTAGTGTAAAGAATCAACCAAGGTAAATCTCTCACCTTAAGATGCAATGAGTGCATGGCCTCCGCCCCCACCCCAGCAACAGGCTATTTCCTAGTTGAGTTTAAAAATTCAATGACGTTCCTATTTCAACCCACACATGTGTGTCACTGTCAGCGTCAGTGGCAGGAAAACAGAAGTAACCCTTTGCTAATGATTTCCTAACATGGAATTTCCTCGTATCTCAAGTCTTTCTTTTTCCAATGCCAAACTGTTTTCATTTTTTTCCCCTTTCTCAAACACACTGTACTGAAGAAAAACTGAAAATGGTCCCAGGCACAAGATGATGCTTTCTAAGGAGATCTTACAAGGAAAAGCTGCAGCTCTTTGTGATATTTTTAAGAGGTGGGGAGAGAATTGCTAGTTTTTCTAAAGCCAGTACCAACAAAACAGAGATTTCCTTCTGGGCATCTTGGAATCTCTCAGCCTAGCTCTCTTTCCCTTCTCCAGCCTCCTTCCCAAGTTCCACTTTGAGCAACATTCATACACCAGTGCTGAAGGTAACACGCTCAAGCAGTGGGGGCACGCGTGGGAACAGGCCAAGGGCCAGGGAGGAGGCCAAAGGCCCTCAGGGCCAGGGACGATCTTTGCAGAACTAACGAAGCACAAAGCAATATAGGCGCCCATGACGTTTCTCCTCTGGAGAATATCCTATTTAATATGCACATTGGTCACAGAGAGAAAAAGAGGGCTGTTACTTTAAGGGGAAGTCGCTGATTAGCTGCTTGGGCTGGCAGCAAACAGCTGGTCTGTCCGGCAGGTTCAAGGCCATTTCAGCGTCTCTCTTATAGAGGCACCATATGTTCCATCTCGCACATCAGCAGCTTTATTTTCCAATGATCTTGTTCCAGAAGGGAAGCACAAAGGGAGAGGAGAAGGTAGACCCCGTGTTTACCCTTTGAGTACTTTGCTGTGGTTTTTAGATGCAATGGGGATGTGTATGTTTTGAAGGTGGGGATAGTTAACGCTTCTCCTTCTATTCCAAAGACCAGAGAACAAACGTCGGATCAACAGTTACGAATACCCTCCAGAGATCGGAAGAGAGTGCAGTAGGGGAAGGACACGTGAAAAGGCACACATACTACGTGGCCAGGAGATTAAAAGGGAAGATGGGGTGGAGGAGGTCAAAAGAGATCTGGAGAAATCTGCTCAGGAGACCGACCAGTCGAGTTCGGGCCCCACCTACTTCTCCTGATTTGTCAATTTTTCTTATGGCCAGTATTCCCTTTCTGAACAAACTTCATCAGTAGACCCGCGCACCCGTCAGGGGGGCTTGGGCGGGGCCAGTCAGGCCGACTAGCTGGCTAAAGGTTACCGCAAACAGTGTGTT
>SJYV01051939.1:0-40380 GCA_006410875.1 Neotragus pygmaeus | reverse complement strand
CACATCTCCGGGGGGCTGGCCCGCACCCCCCGCCGTCCGGGGTCCCCGTCTGGGCTGCGTTTCCTAACCTGAACTTCCCGAGTGGCGGCGGGGGCCGAGCCCAGCCCGCGGACGCCGCGTCTGGTCCGACAGCAGCAACGCTGAGTGCAGCCCCCGAGTGGCCTGCGAACTCCCGCCTGCACCTCAGAGGAGCAACCTGTTAGCAGCACATCTGGTCACGACTCGGCCGAGTTGCGGGCCGGGAATAAAGGGGAGGGCCCGCCGCCCTTTCGGCCCCTCCTTCCGTCCACGCCCACGCCCTCGGTCCGAGGGAAGCGCCGAGCCCCCTCACAGAAGCGAACGAAGTCCTTTCGTGGGCTGCGTAGGTGTGCCCGAGCAGAGCACTGGCCTCGGAGCGTTTCCCGAAGTTTCCTGACAGAGGAGCCACGCCCTGGCCCCGCAGCGGGCGCAGGTGTTGGACTCCTGCTCCTCCGTCCCGGTCCGGGGCCGAGCGTGGCCCGAGGCGGGCGACGAAGGTGCGCGGCCCTGCGAGGGTTTTGGGAAGGGATCCACCTTGGCCGGGCCCCGCTGGGGCTGCCCTGGAGAGGGCCAGGGGCCAGGAGAACGTATCACGCTCTGGTGATCGAAACGGATCGCAGTTCCTTACCTTCGGTCCCCACTAGGCCGCAGTTGGAGACCCGGGGCCCTGGCGGGTCGGGGTCCTGCGGGGACGGGGATCATCCTAGACCCACCGCGTCCTCGTAAAACGAGAGCAAGTTTGCATCTTGAAGGAAATTGGATTAAACAAAACGGAAGCAGACATAACTGTTGTCTATTACCGTGCTTTTAAAATTTGCTTCCCGCCGACCTCCAAGTGCACTGATCCTGGGGGTGGAAAACGGGGATCCGTTTTCAGGAGCCTTCCCTCCACCCTCGTGTCACTTCTCTGCTTCCTCAGTGGACCAGGTGGTCCTCACTTCCCCGTGGGGCCTGGGATTCAGGGAGATCCCAGGTGCACCCGTGCCAGAGGATTCTCGGCCTGCTTGGCACAAGGGCGTGGATGGCCACTAGACATTTCCAGCTCCACGAGGCCTGAGCCGAACTCCTGACTGTCCCTGAAACACACTCCTCCCATAGTCTGTCACCTTAGTTCACCGCGGCTCCATCCTGCAAATTCCCTACAGTTTTCCTGGATTCTTTTCTTTCGCTCACACCCCACATCCACAGAGGTAGCATCTTCAAAATGGTTCCACGCTCGCAGCCTTCTCCCTTCTGCCACTGCTACCCTCTGTGCCCGGCCACCAGCATCTCCCGCCTGGATTATTGCAGTAGCCGCCTGAAAGATTGCCATTTCCTACCTCCTTCATCCTCTTCTCCCCTGCCTCAGGAAGGTCTTCTGCAGCAGCTCCCAACTTCTCCCAACCTGGATGACACCATCTTCCTTATTGCCCTTACTTGCTCTGCTCCAGGCCTCCTGATTCTTCCTCAACACACAAGGTACATCTGTCCTAAGGGCCTTTGCACTGGCTCTTCTGTGTGTTGGAATGCACTTTCCCAGATAGCCACTGGGTCCGCTCCCTCCTTTCCTTTCATCTTGACCAATCTTGGCAGGAGTCACCTGGCCAACCTATGCAACAGTTCAAAGCTCTATACCCATCTCTGGTACTCCCCTCTGCTTCCCTTTGTTTTCTCTTTAGTATGTAACTAGCTTAACTAACTGACCTGTCTATAGGTTAGATCCCAAGAAAGCCAAAATCAGTGCCTGTTTTGCTCACTGTTAAATTCGTAGCTGGAAAATACCATGGATGGAGGAGCCTGGTAGGCTACAGTCCATGGGGTTGCTAAGAGTTGGACACGACTGAGTGAATTCACTTTCACTTTTCACTTTCATGCATTGGAGAAGAAAATGGCAACCCACTCCAGTGTTCTTGCCTGGAGAATCCCAGGGACGGGGGAGCCTTCTGGGCTGCCGTCTATGGGGTCACACAGAGTTGGACATGACTGAAGCGACTTAGTAGCAACAGCAGCAGTGAATTCATAGCTCCTGATATGGTATCTGGCACAGAATATCTGCTTGCTGAATGTTAGTAGGATTCTGTTTTCCTGGAACATTTCAGGAAACTCTGGGAGTCACAGGATTGTACACACACAGGGAAAGGGACCCATAGATGTCATTACATTTTAAGGAGGTTTATGAGACCAGTCTCAGATCATGTCACCAAGGGGCATTGTGGCCAGATGTGTTGTGGTTCTTTCAGTTCCTATCGGAAACAGAGGTTCCCTTGTGGTTTTTGCCTTGAGTACCCACTCCAGTGTTCTTGCCTGGAGAATCCCAGGGATGGGGGAGCCTGCCGGGCTGCCGTCTATGGGGTTGCACAGAGTCGGACACGACTGAAGCGACTTAGCAGCTGCATTCCAAGGCTAATGGAGAAATGGGAGGCAGTGAGGAAGAGGACTTTGTACTCATTGAATTGACTGGCTATGAGACCCTTTTGTTGCCCCAAATGTGGACCAGGTCTGGAGCTAACAGCTCTCTCCATGCATCAAGGTATACTGTGTACTTTATGTGCATGAATCTATTTATCCAGTAGATGCTAAGCTGTTGTCATCTCTGTGTTCTCGATGAGGAAATGAGAGGCTCAGTGGGGTGGGCATGTCTTGGGGTCACGTGACTAGAGAGTGGCCAAGCAGTAAGCAGTTGGGCCTTAAAATTTGGGCTGCTTTCATCTGTCAAGTGGCTGCTCACATTTAGCGGGAGCAGCCCTGGACTGTGGGTCCAGGCAAGGAAAGGAATCCCGCAGCTTCTCCAGGGGCTGCCCTTCCCCAGNCCAAGCAGTAAGCAGTTGGGCCTTAAAATTTGGGCTGCTTTCATCTGTCAAGTGGCTGCTCACATTTAGCGGGAGCAGCCCTGGACTGTGGGTCCAGGCAAGGAAAGGAATCCCGCAGCTTCTCCAGGGGCTGCCCTTCCCCAGGGATCTCCTGGCCCTGTTGCTTGAGAAGCTGCCAAGCAAAGGGTCAGACTTGGGCTATGGGAGTTCAGGGGCACCATGGCAAGGCCAATGTGGGCCCTGCCTTTGATCTGACACAAACCTGTAACTCGAGAGACAAGAAAACAGTCAGCAGATACCTCTTATTCATAGGCAGAGTCCTGTGAACATACAATAAATTTTTCCACATTCATGTGACAGGTATGGGGCTTTAACTGGGCAGCTTCTGGAACTCTGTGTTGCCTGTGTAGGTGGGGGCCCTTGGAGAGCAAGCATGCTGACTGCAAGTATAGCAGTTGCTCTGTTTGTCAGTATACCCTTGCTCCAAAGCCTCCTGTGGCTTTCTACTGCTGATAGCACTAAGTCCCAATTCCTCAGCCTGGTGTCCCACAGGTGGGCCTCAGCCTTCCTCCAGATTCATCTTCTGATGTTTTCACACATGCTCCTGGGCCTTCTGCCCAGTTGGACTGTTGATTGGACACCAAACAATCCTGGTTCTTCCAGCCTCTACACTTTGCTTATGCATTTCTGCCTAGGATGCTGGCTGTCCTGTCAAAATTCCACCTGACTTTCAGGGCTCCTCTCAAAAGGCTCATCCTCCTTGAAGCCTGGCTCAAGTTGCACCACAGCACAGCACCGGTGGTAAGCACTTTTAAGATTCACAATGGAAACAAATGGGAAATTGTTAAAATATTGATTATAATTTCCTGGCGACTTCACTGATTTAAAAAATAGGAACCTTTAAGAAAAAAGCCTTCATTAGCAAGCGAGCAGTTAATTAAAGGGCTGGAGAATGGCTTGCATCGATTTCACCATGAAACCAGAAAGCTGTGGCTACACATCAATTTTTCTCCTGAAGCTCCTTGCTTGCCACAAATGCCACTTTCAGAATGCCATAGGTGGTATCATCGAAGGGTAGATAAGGATGGGAAATGGTTTTGGAAACAGATATATAAATAATTTAGGTAATTAACATAAATCCAGATGACTGCCAGTTTTCCTCTTGCACAATACATACAACTGAAAGACACTGTCAAAGTTCTTATATAGAAAAAAGTATGCAGATGGCTTGCTAATTATTACTCTCTATGAGATGACGTGTTTTTTTTTTTTTTTTCCAACAGCACAGGCANCAGTGGGGAAAGAAAGACTGATACAATAAATGATGCTGGGAAAATGATTATTTAAAAAAATGAGCAAATAAAGAACAAGTGTGCATTTCTAGATAAAAATATCAGGAAAATTTATCAAAATACTCAGAACAGTTACCTGTGGATAGTGAGATGGCAAGTGATTATTATTTTCTATAATGCAGAGATGATTTTTTAAATAGGAAAAAAGGTTATTAAGGATAACTGGAAGTTTCCAATTTAAGTTGATGGATCTATCACATTTATTTCTGTCTTCTCCCCCCAGAAATGCAATCACGATGATAATGAAGGAATAAAGCAGGTATACACCCAGATAAAGATTACAGGAACGGTTTCACCACATTTCCAACGTAAGAGTCTTGAGGGATGAGGCTGGTTGAAGAAGCAGCAGAGTGAAACACCTGCAGAGTCAACCCCAGAGAGAATGTGGGGACCTGGAGGTTGAGGTGCAGTCAGTATGGGGTTGGGAAATGTTGCTGAACAGGAGTGCCATCTGGGAATGTCTGGATGAGACAGATGGCGCAAGAGAAAACAGAGAAACCCGAGCCACATTTAGACACGTGAGTTCATCCAAATATCTTTCGGGGGCGGGGGAAAGACATAATTCGCAGAGGAATGAGGGTCAGACTGACATCAGGTTTGTCAGAGGCAACACTGGACACGAGATGGAATTATAGCCCCCAAATGAGGGACAGTGGTTTTCAATCTTACATACAACTAAGGTTTTCAACAGACGTGATAGAGACGTTTAAAATATTGCAGAACTCAGAAAGTTTGCCTCCCATAGTTCTTTCTTAGGAAAGCATCTGGAGGGCGTACTCCAGACGAAAGTGGAAGTAAATCAAGAAAGAAGGTGATGTGAGACCAACGCGGAGAGCAGTGAGGGGGTCTCCCCGGGTGGTACAGTGCCGATGTGAAAAAGAACAATGAGTCCGCACTAGAGTTGGGGTGGTGGAGCGGTCTTGCAGGGACGCAAGTGGGGAAGGAGGCAGAGCAACAGGATGCCTCCTAGAATCCGGGGATATGGTGAGGGTGTGATAAGATAAGATAAAATAGCTCAAATAAAAATAAAGGCCATTTAAAACTCGGGGAAAAACAAAAAGCTGGACAAAAAGAGACACAGTCATAGGGTGCTGCTTAGCGCTACCAAGACAGACAATTACTTATGGTGAAGTTATGCTGTTTATTGATTGTGGTCTTTCAGAATCAACCTACAGATAAATAAGGAAAGTTTGGGTTCGGGGAAGAATGCAAATGGCATCAACTTCAGGGATATAAAAATATTAAAAAGACATAATTTTCTCGGTGGGAGGGGCAGAGTATGGACCTGTAGGAAAGGGCAGGACTTTCAGATCCATTTTACCAAGTGGGTTGTTTAAAATTCTTGCCTGTAGTTAATGTGTTATGAGAGAAACTTGTAAGAGTACTGTTTCAGCTTATAAAGGTAACCAGTAGAGAAAACAAAATGCATATATACATACATATAGGACTTCCCCGATAGCTCAGTTGGCAAAGAATCCGCTTGCAATGCAGGAGACACTGGTTTGATTCCTGGGTTGGGAGATCCCCCGGGGAAGGGGAATTCCAGTATTCTGGCCTGGAGAATTCCATGGGCTGTATAGTCCAAGGGGTTGTAAAGAGTTGGACACAACTGAGTGACTTTCACTTTCACACATATCCACCTACACACAGACACAGACGGGCTTCCAGGTGGCTCAGTGGTAAAGAATCTGCCTGCCAATGCAGGAGATGCAAGAGTCGCAGGTTTGATCCCTGGGTCAGGAGGATCCCCTGGAGAAGGAAATGGCAACGCACTCTAGTATTCTTGCCTGGAGAATCCCATGGACAGAGGGGCCTGGCTGGATTCAGTCCATGGGGTTGCAAAGAGTCGGACACGACTGAGCATGCATGTGTACACACACTGCCACCTGCCAGAAGTGTGGGTGTGAGTGGAGATGGGGGCCGTCTCCTGGGCCCCGAGGGTGGCCTGTGGCACCCACTGTTGCCCCCTGCACTCGGGGAGGCAGGCCCTGTCCAGAGAGAGATGGCCAGAGCAGACTGCTGGCCCTGGACCCTGGAGGAGAAGCAGTCTCTGCCCTCCACGTTCAATGACCAGCCAGTGGTCCTCAGGTGGGGGGCCTCCAGACCAGCAGCACCTGGGGAGTGCTGGAAACGCAAACTGAATCTGGGACTCTGGGTGGGCGGAGGCGCCTAACTGGCCTACCTGGTGCCCCAGTTTGGGAACCAGCAAACCAAGTGAGCCAAGGGATCCTGGTGGGCAGACCAGCCGGTGACGCATCCGGCTCCACGTGATCGTCTCTTCCTCCACTCCTGCTCTCCCTAGACGTTCTCTGAGTTAATAAGTGAATTGGTAGGTGTGAGATCATGGCACTCCAAGGCACGCCCAAACGGAAAGCCCCCACAAGCTGACAAGGAGGGGCCAGTTCCTGAAACAACTGCCCCAACATCAACCGTCGCATCAATTGAAGCAGCCAATCAGACATGGACACTCAACTTTAAGCAGCCCAATCCCCGCGCAACCCCTGGCGATTGCCTTTTTAGGAAAAAACCCCCGCGAACAAGCTGCCCCATGCTATAAAACCCTTGATCGGCCCGCCCTTCTTTGCAGACTCCCACCCGCGGTTCCCAGCGAGTTCTGCCCGAGAGCGCTCGCCCAATAAAGGCTTCTTAATACCAGCTGGCAGAGGCATCTTTTTGTTTGCGGCAACCTTACAGTAGGGAGATAAGGTCCTAAAGAATAAAGAGAAACCTGGTCACAGTTCCAGGAGAGGAGAAAATAGCATTTGAACTGTGGAAAGTTCTGAAAGAGATGGGAACATCAGACCACCTGACCTGCCTCTTGAGAAACCTGTATGCAGGTCAGGAAGCAACAGTTAGAACTGGACATGGACCAACAGACTGCTTCCAAACAGGAAAAGGAGTACGTCAAGGCTGTATATTGTCACCCTGCTTATTTAACTTTTATGCAGAGTACATCATGAGAAACACTGGGCTGGATGAAGCACAAGCTAGAATCAAGATTGCTGGGAGAAATATGAATAACCTCAGATATGCAGATGACATCACCCTTATGGCAAAAAGAAAAGAAGAACTAAAGAACCTCTTGATGAAAGTGAAAGAGGAGAGTGAAAAAGTTGGCTTAAAACTCAACATTCAGAAAACTAACATCATGGCATCCGGTCCCATCACTACATGGCAAATAGATGGGGAGACAATGGAAACAGTGACAGACTTTATTTTTTGGGGCTCCAGAATCACTGCAGATGGTGACTGCAGCCATGAAATTAAAAGACACTTGCTTCTTGGAAGAAAGACTATGACCAACATAGACAGCATATTAAAAAGCAGAGACATTACTTTGCCAACAAAGGTCTCTCTAGTCAAAGCTATGGTTTTCCCAGTAGTCATGTATGGATGTGAGAGTTGGACCATAAAGAAACCTGAGCATTGAAGAGCTGATGCTTTCAAACTGTGGTGTTGGAGAAGACTCTTGAGAGTTCCTTGGACTGCAAGGAGATCCAACTAGTCCACCCTAAAGGAAATCACTCCTGAATATTCATTAGAAGGCCTGATGCTGAAGCTGAAACTCCAATACTTTGGCCACCTGATGGGAAGAACTGACTCACTGGAAAAGACCTTGATGTTGGGAAAGATTGAAGGTGGGAGGAGAAGGGGATGACAGAGGATGAGATGGTTGGATGCATCACTGACTCAATGGACATGAGTCTGAGTAAGCTCCGGAGTCGGTGATGGACAGGGAGGCCTGGCGTGCTGCAGTCCGCGGGGTTGCAAATAGCTGGACACGACTGAGCGACTGAATTGAACTGAACTGAATCTAAGAACATGAGATGGAGCTGGGCTATGAGAGACACCAGAGTCGATCTGATGTCGAGATGCAGTGAGACATAGAAGCATTTCCATAATCACAGAAAACAGAAAATCATGCTTCGAGGGCTGGACAAATTGTGTTTTAAAAAGAACATGAAACCAAATGATTAACAGGATGCAATATTTCTTGGAAGAAATGCCACCGATTTTCTTTATTCTAAAGCGCTTTATCTGCTCATAAATACTGTCATTCATTCAAAGAGCATTTACTTAGGGCTCCTGTGGACACTGTTTCAGATGCTGGGCATGCAGAGGCCCAAAGCCTGGTTGTAGGGGAGCTCCCTATTTGTGGGGAGACAGAACCTCCAAGGGTGAGGACTGCCCTGATAGGAAGAACCATGTGGGAGCCGGAGTTGCTGAAACGGCACAGCTTGGCCGAGAAAATTCCACAGCCTCCTCACGAATCTCCAGTCAGATGGGCCTTCAAGTCAAAACACAGCGACCCCTCCTGCCGAGCACTGTATGAATTTTTTATTAGTCCATTTGTTTCCCGTAAAATATTAATGGAGCAGCGCCTCCCGCGCAGGGACTAATGTGTCGTGTCGCTTCTCGGTATTCCGAGTTCTGGCGGAGGTTCTGACAGTCACGCGGCAGCGAAGGCCAGCGGGGCGAAAGGCCTGCTGATCCAGCGAAATCAGGGGCCCGCGACTGATGCTGGCATTTCCAGTGAGGGCCGGCCCCTGCGTGAGGCTGGAGCGAAAAATACTTTGAGAGGAGAGTTTTAAAACAAGGAAGGTGATAACTGAAAGCATCACTGAACAAACGGAAAGGACATCAAGTGGCAAACGCTGCTGTGATCAAGTATACAGCTCCACAATTGCGTCCTGGGAGCAGCCTCTTAATTGCACAAAAATATCTGCAGGCAGACTGCACTTGGCAAGACAAGTTACTATCTGATGTAGACTTCCATAATTTCACTTTCTTTTTTAAATAAGTCTATTTATTTTTCTCTGTGCTGAGTCTTTGCTGCCGCACGGCTTTCTTCAGTTGGCGCACGTGGGGGCTACCCTCTGGTTGTGATACACGGCCTTCTCACTGCGCCGTCTTCTCTTGTTGCAGAGCATGGGCTCCGCGGACTGCAGGAGCGGCAGCGCACACGCTCATAGCTGGGACTCGCAGGCTCCAGGGCACAGGCGCCATACTTGTGGCTCTCCTACGCAGGCTCTGATGCTCCCCGGCACACGGGATCTTCCCGGACCAGGCATCGAACCTGTGTCCCCTGCACTGGCAGGCGGATACTTTACCACAAAGCCACCGGGGAGGCCCCAGAATTTTGCGTTCAACATAGGAAGCGACCACGTGACCTTTCCTTTGCATCTGAGGTGCTGGCCGCACTGCAGGACTGGCTGCTAAGATGAGGAGGAGAGCACAGGCTGTCCTGCTCGCCTGTCTGCCAAACAAGACTCAGTCCCTGCACATCTAGGGGCGGGGTCTTCAGAATGATCTCGCTTCCCTTTAAACACAAACCACAACCATGGAGAGCACGCGTTCTTCAGCAGTTTATCTTTCTGGATGTCCACAACCAGATTCCCAGGATTCTAAAGCATGAGACATTATGATGGATGAGAACCTGGAAACCTGTGATCAACAGTAACGTTGAGAAGCCCCTTTCCAAAGCATCAGTAGAATAAAGAAGCGGCATTTCTCCAGACTGGACCTTCTATATTTCTGCAGTCACCATGAAGAGCTTCTTGTCTTCATGGATAACAAAACCACACCCTACTCTGATACCCCAAACACAGCAGCTGTCCGGCTGCGCCAAGCCCCGTGAACGGCTCCCTGAGATGAAGTCATGTGAAATGTTCAGTGGCCAGTTCACTACTTAATACTTGAGGTAAACGGAGCGAGGCCTCACTCTGTGGGCATTAGACAGCGTGATGCATGTCTAATTCATCCCCCAAACACCATGCGGGTATTAGACAGCGTGACACATGTCTAATTCATCCCCCAAACACCTTTGAATAAAGTTGGAGATCAAATTCAGATGAAGCACGTGTCTTCCCACAGTCATTCATATAAAGACAGAAGATCAGAAATATGTTAGTAGGATGGCAGGTTCAGGGAGGGAGGTGGTGGGGCAGCATCTTTGATTTGAAAATGACACGGGCTTTCCTGGTAGCTCAGCGGTAAAGAATCCACTTGCGATACAGGGGATGTGGGTTTGACCCCAGGTCAAGGAAGATCCCCCGTGCCTCGGAGCAACTAAGCCTGGGCGCTAGATTCCTGAGCCTGTGCTCCAGAGCCTGGGAGCCGCAACTACTGAGCTGACACCCTGCAACTCCCGAAGCCCCTGTGCCTAGAGCTGACGCTCGACAACAAGAGAAGACACACAATGACAAGCCTGTGCGTCACGACTCGCAACAACTAGAGAAAGCCTGTGCGGCGATGAAGACCCAGCAGGGCCAAAACAGAGAAAGAAATGCAAGTACTAAAAAAAGGAAGATGACACGGACCTTCCTTTCCAGGTGAAAAGCTGCTGTTCCCAAGCAGGGCTTTCCTGCCTTGCTCACACTTCCGAATCACCTGAGGAGGGTGAAAAACCCCCAAACCCAGGCCACACCCCCAGTGGAGAAAACCAGGAAGGGGAGAGTTACAGAAATGGTCCTCTGTGTGCCACCTGGGAGGTCAGGCCCCAAGTGAAACACGGCAGATGTGAGAGCTCTGGAACAAGGACACGCGTGGCGGTCAGCTGTCAGGAATCTTGTGTTGGAGCCTCGCTTCTACCCTAATTAAAAAGCAACAGTCGGCAAGTCAGGTGGTGGTGATGATGGTGGTGAAAGTGCAAGTGTCGGAGGAGGAGCTCGAGGTGATGATGGTGACGCAGAGGCAGAGGTCCTGGTGCTGTCTCTTATACACATCTTATTTTTTGGGGNGCAAACTTAACCCAGTGGCATTTCTAAGCTTTCACTTGGTAGACTTTGGTTCATGAGAGTAAGAACAAAGATCTTCATTAATACAATTCCAGGACTTGCTTATGTCCTGCATCTAGTCAACAATCAAAAGCCTATTTAGACGTTGAGATGTTTAAAGTTAGTTTCATTGGTTTATTCAAAAATGGCGTGTGATTTAAAAGACCTATTCTTTAACAGAAAGTCTTTGGAGCCAAATCTGATTCAAATCCTTTTAATTGTGGTACTGTAGTCCTTTTAGATACCTGCGTCTTCACTTAGGACAACACATTTATTTAAACCTTTTGCCTTTTGAAATAATTTTAGACTTCCTAAAAGGGTGCAGAAATAGAGTTTATTTATATCTCTACTGGCTTCCTCTAATGTTACCACTCACATCACCCATAGTATATAATTTAATCAAAACCATGAAAATAACATTGATATACCATTATTGGTTAAACCACAGTCTTTTTTTAGGTTTTACCACTTTTTCCTCTAAGGTTTTTCCTTTTTCTGTTTCAGGACCCCATGTCACATTCACTTCTTGTTTTATTCGTCTCCTTCAATCCATGACAGTTGCTCATCTTTCCTTTTATGACCTTGACACTTTTGATGAGTGGTGGTCAGTGATTTTGTAAAATATGCCCCAATTTGGTTTTATCTGATGTTTTCTCATGATTAGGTGGAGGTTTCTGACAACATCACAGACGCGCTGTGTCTTTCTCAGTGTACCATGTCAATGGCTTATGATGCCAGTGTGTCTCATCACTGGTGATATTAGCCTACACCCTTTAGTTTAGAAGGTGTCTGCTGGGATTTTCCAGTGAAGATACTGTTCCTTCCTTTGGAGTTGATAAACATCTTTTGGGAGCTGTGTTGAGACTGTGCTGATAACCTCATTTCTCCTCAAGCTGTCGTCCACTGATTTTAGCATCCATCCATGGGTCTTCACCACTTAACTCTTGTGGTTTTCACCTAATGGTGACGTTTTGTTTCCCTTGTTCCTTCTCCATTTACTAACTGGACTTACTCTCTTATTCCTTCTCCCCTACTTACTTAACAATGTTTATTTAGTTATGTTTACATAATGGACTTAAAAAAAAAAACCAACTGTGATCTCTGTTTCGTACCATAATTTATGTTTTTGCTCAGATCTTCCCAATTTTGACCACTGGCAGCACCTTCTGCTGGCTTCTGTGTATTTTTTAAGCATGCCCTCACCTTTCTCAAGCTTGTTCTTTTTTCTGGAATCACAGGGTGTTTCAGTATTTTCCCTGCCCCAGCCCTAGAAGCACCATCTTCTGCAAGGAGCCCTGGTTCCTTTCCCTGGAAAAGGGTGTTTAGAGACCAAGATCTAGGCACCAGATGTGCTCATTGTTCCTGGAATATAGTGTTCACTGTGTTTTTAAAGGACCTAAAACTTTTAAATGTGAGTGAGGGCTACAAGTTGAAATTATCTTCTTAATACCTTCATAAATTTTCCACTGAGACTAGTGAGCAGAGAGACCTGGAGCAAGGGAACTTTGGGAAAGGAAGGCCCCAGTTAGGAAGGAAGCAAACGGGATGAGGAAGTAAGCTTTTAATATGGTTGTGGGACCGTCAAGAACAGTCTCACGATGCTGAAGTCCACTAACATGACTTACGTGCTTTTTATCTTTCAGAAAACGGTATATTGTCTCTGAGTTTACCCCCATTGATGGCAATATACGTTTCTCTGTAAACGCCAGTGACAAAGGTAGGCACATTTGTACTTAAGTAAAAGGGTTGGCACCGTTGACAGGAGAGTGTTTCTTTAACGTTGACACGCCTCTTCTGGGAGCAGCGCTGAGCCCGTGCTGGGGACACAACTGTGATGGGGACAGGGTCCCTGTGTTTGCCGCACTGACAGCTGGAAACCAGTGGCAGATGGGAATCGCCTGGTTCATAGTATCTGTAGAGTGATCCTGGCCTGGGGTGAGAGCAGGGGCAGGAACAGTTGGAGGGAACTGCTTTGGCTGGAATGCTCAGAGCCCTGGGCTTTTCCGAGGCTTCTGTGTGAGCACTGTCCCTCTCGGGGCGGGGCTGGTGGTCCCTGTGGGCAGGGGAGCAGGCCCGCTTCTCCAGCAGACAGAGCTGGACGGGGCAGGGGATGGCCTCCTGCACGTCCCTGGGTTTCCCTGTGCAGCTGTGAGTCTCGCCACATGCAGTGGTAGCTAACACTCTCCCGGTTCCGACTGTCAGGAATGGCTTGGCTCTTAACCTTCCCCCTCCTTTCCTCTCCTGCTCTTCCAGGGGGGCCAACCTGCTGTGACCCTCTGGGTGCTGCCTTCGAGGCCCATCTACGGCGGCTCTTCGAACGGTGGGGCTCCTTCTGTGTGAGGCACCCCGGCTGGGTCGTGTTCTTCTCTGTGGCCTTCATCGCCGCCTGTTCCTCAGGCCTGGTGTTCATCCAGGTCACAACCGACCCGGTGGACCTCTGGTCGGCCCCTGGCAGCCAGGCGCGCCAGGAGAAAGAGTACTTCGACACGCACTTCGGGCCCTTCTTCCGCACCGAGCAGCTCATCATCCGGGCCCCCCACACCCCGCCGCACACGTACGAGCCCTACCCCTCAGGAGCCGACGTGCCCTTCGGGCCTCCCCTCGCCAGAGACATTCTGCACCAGGTAATCAGCTCTTGGCAGAAGCCACTTCCAGGGAACCTGGCACCAGACCAGCTTTCAACCAGTTCAGTTGATGTGGGTTTCGGGCTGACTGTGATGGTTTATCTAGTAAACCTTAAGGATAAGACACTTTTCACTTACTTTCAAAAAAGTGATCCGTGTTAAACTTAACGAAAAATTTACTGTAGACCACTTTTGTATTTATTTCATACAGTAGGTCTTGCTTGAAATTGAGACGAGAATGTCTCTATTGAAACAGAATGTATTTATTAAGATATTCACCTTCGGACTTAATAACTTTTTTTCCTCTAGTAATTGAAAAGTAATACACCAGGACCCAAAGGGATAGAGCTGCTTGTATTGTCCTAGAGACCTGGGAGGGGCTGCTGGATCACTGCGGACCCTCACCCCCCGCAACTGCAGGAATGACCTGAATGTGGGCTCCTGGCCTGCGTTTGGAATAAGATCCACCCCATGCTCCTACAGAATCCTTCAAATCTGCCCATCCTCCCTTCCCACACTTGCCCTGGAGAGCTGTCTGTAAATTAACTGCCCCCCACTTAATTCTTAATGAATAGTTGTACATTTGCATACTTTTTCCTCTCAACATTGCTCTTGCCCTACAGAATGTCTGATAGCTTGAGAAAACATCAGCACGTTCCCAAGAGTCTAATAGAATCTTTTGCACCCAGTGACCATTGCTTATTCCCAGCTTGTTGCAAAAGGTGCACATGTTGTCATTTACCTCCTGCAGTGTATTTGTACTCTACTAGAAAAAGTGAGAATATACGTAAATAAGCATAGTATGGAGCGAGGTGGTGGTGGTTGGGGATGGGAGGGCCTGTCAGGAAGACCCAGCAGATGACCCCAGGCTCCCCTTCGTGGCCACTGTTGCTTCAGGTGGGAGGGCACGTGCTGGTGTGTCCTGCACTGGGATGTGGCCTGTCGTGGTGTCCCCTCCCCGCCTCTCTGAGTGCCCCAGTTTGCTGATCCTCAGCAAAATTATAGTAAACTTAAAAATATTTTCATCCTCATTTATCTCAGTCTTCTCCCCTGTCTCAGGAAGGATTTTCCCCAAAGACTCTATTATCTTCTAACCACTGCCCCCATCCACCACCCCAGAGCAGTAAGAGTTAATCACATCTGAAGGAAAACTGATGTATCTCTGGGGTTTGTTTATTTTAAAATATCTTCTTTCAGGTCCTTGACTTACAAACCNTGGCATCACTGACTCGATGGACGTGAGTCTGATTGAACTCCGGGAGTTGGTGATGGACAGGGAGGCCTGGTGCTGTGATTCATGGGGTCACAAATAGTCACATACGACTGAGCGACTGAACTGAACTGAACTGAAGAAAGTCGAGTGATTTTTTTTTTTTACATAAAATTAGTGTTGCATTAAAATGGAAAACAAAATGAATGAGTTTTTCTTCCCTTTTCCTTAAAACAGAGAAGATACAGAGAACAGTGAGCAGGCCTAAACATTCCTAGTCTTCTTTGTCTCTTTGTTTTACTTTGCTCCTAAGTCTGCATGTCTGTAACTAAGTTTGCTTTTCTGCCTCCTAACACTGCAGGGGCTACAATTCACATTATCTCCTTTGACTTTAAGCTAAGTACATCCCCTATCTGGTGTTTAACCTTGCAACACTCTTTCCTTTGTATCCACACTTCAGAAAGATGGCCTCAGGGACACCAAAATGCCATACTCAATTACTGGGTTACTGACACCAGCGACTGACTGTCTTTGAAACAATGCAAGAGGAAGAAGTCGAGATCCTNCCCCTATCTGGTGTTTAACCTTGCAACACTCTTTCCTTTGTATCCACACTTCAGAAAGATGGCCTCAGGGACACCAAAATGCCATACTCAATTACTGGGTTACTGACACCAGCGACTGACTGTCTTTGAAACAATGCAAGAGGAAGAAGTCGAGATCCTAATATTTTTGTCCCTCATCATCTTCTCCTGACTGCAAGTCATCACCTTATATACGCCCTTAGACTCCTAACAGGGGGTGGGGGGGCACTGTTGTTGAGGCATGAGCCTACTGAGTTCCCCTCTCTGCCAGGCGAGAATTAAAGCCACCTTTCTATTTTCCCCAAACTCTGTCTCCATATTTTTATTTGGCTTCAGTGAGCAGAGAATGCTGATATCTTACCCCTATCGTGAATGATGTCACAAGATTTGTGATCTCTGAAGGGGAAGACTTAACTCTGGGACCAAAGACAGTCTCAGTCACTCAGAACTTTGTGTAGATTTTTATTTAAAGTGAAAGTGACAGAGGGCGGAAAGATGGCGGAGGAATAAGACGGGAGACCACTTTCTCCCACACAATTTCATCAAAAGAACNGGGGCAGGGGGCAAAGAGTGAAACGGACAAGGACAAGTAAAGGAGAGCTCCCGCACCTGACCGAGGATGGCTAGCCCTGCGCCAGGCAGATCTAGGTCTTGGTGCTGGACCTTAAGGCGAACAAACGGACGAGAAACAGAACAGAAGGGAGAGGTGGGGGCGGGGAGAGCCCGCCTGGCCCGGGAGCGTCGGCACGGGGCACTAGCCTCCCTTCTCAGGCTCTGTGATCAGCCCCGCGGCCACCGGACGCAGGACGGGCACCCTACCACCGGCTGGACGGCATCTGATGGAGTGTTTGCAGGAGGAGACACACACACACACATCAGCGCAGCTCGACGCCAGTTCAGAATGACCGTCGGGGCTCTGCTGCGCCTTCATTCAACACCCAGCTCAACAGACTCGCAAGGAAAGCAGCAGAAGGCAGCTGCGCTCATTTCATCAGCGCAGCCGGGCTTCCCCGTGAAACTGCGGAAAGTCGGCGCACTTCCTGGGGAGGCGGGGCTCATTGTGCCCCGAGTAACAAGGGCGCGCCCATCCCTGGGCCCCGTGCCCCACCCCCATTCCCGGTTTTCTGTGGGGAACCCTTTCCCAAGGAGGCCCCGGCTCTGTGAGCGCTGTCTCTTATACACATCTATGATTAACAGGATGCAATATTTCTTGGAAGAAATGCCACCGATTTTCTTTATTCTAAAGCGCTTTATCTGCTCATAAATACTGTCATTCATTCAAAGAGCATTTACTTAGGGCTCCTGTGGACACTGTTTCAGATGCTGGGCATGCAGAGGCCCAAAGCCTGGTTGTAGGGGAGCTCCCTATTTGTGGGGAGACAGAACCTCCAAGGGTGAGGACTGCCNCAAAATCCAGGCCTGTGGCTGTCCTAGCAACCAGCTAGGCTACTGCTGCACCATTGCTACAATGGTTCAGAAGGTTAATATGACCTAACGCCAGGGGACCAGCCAGAGCCCAGCATCAAGCAGGCATACTGTCCAGGCAGACACTGGGAAAAAACAAAAGCAAAAACACAAACGGACAACGTGCTCCTGCTGTTCTTGGTTTGGAAAACACAATCATCTTAACATTAAAAGCAGCCCAAACTGTTGGTGCACCCACTCTGCACCAGGGCCTGTGGTTCACATCATGAGGTCATGAAGCCTCATAAGAACTAATTTCAGAGTGATGCAGACTGAGGTTAAGAGAGGTTCAGCAACTTGTCTTGAGATCACGCAGCTGCTCACTGGTGAAACCAAGATCTGAATGTCCTAGGGGGTCTGCTACAGCGGCCTGCTAAAAATTCCATGAAGACAAAACTCACCAGGGAGATGGGAAATAAAAGGCACTTCGCATGTTACCAGCTCTGTGCCTGTAGCTTTGCTAGTTGGCTGGCTTGCACTGCCTCATGAAAAAGGACTGTCAGATTTTCAGCAGTTTTGTGAACTTGTTGATAGGTCTTGGTAGCTTGTAATTGACCATGATGGGAGTAGCTACATTCCCAGAAATGGGCACAAGTACAGGCTGGCTGTAAACGTTGAGAAACATTCCATTCCTTACAGACATTAGAGCCAGACTGCCTGGTTCAAATCCTGGGATCACCACTTGCCATATGGCCTTGGGCAAAATGAAGACCTTAGTCTGCCAAAGGGAGATAATCACAGTGCCTGTCTCATTGGCTGGTTGCAATCATTCAAATAAAAATAAATCCATATAAAGCACCTGCCACAGTAGAAGTGATGGGCTACTGTTTGTAAAAATAAGTATACTTCAACTACTCATAATTGCTATTATTTTTATTATTACTTCATCTAGAGTACAGCAACATGTCCTAAATATTCTCTCTGCCTCTGGTCTTGTGCCCTCCAGTGCATCCTCCTCACAGATGCGAGGGTAAATTTCTAGAACACAGATCTTACCTTGTTCCTCCCTTGCTCAAAATATTTCTATGGCTCCCTATTATCCTCAGGGAAAAGTTGCTGCTCCAAATATCAAGATCTCTTAGTCTGTTTGGGCTGCCAGAACAAAGTACCCTGGACCGGGGGCTGAAACACCAGAAATACATTGTCCCCCAGTTCTGGAGAGTAGATGTCTGAGATCAAGGAGTGAGCAGGCTTGGTTCCTTCTGAAAGCTGTGAGGGAAGGATCTGTTCCAGGTTTTTTCCTTGGCTTGTAGACAGCCATCATCTTCCTATATCTCTTGACATTTTCTTCTTTCATTGCACACCCTGTGTCCAAATTTCCCCCTTTTTATAAGGACATGGGCAGTATTGAATTAGGGTCCCACTCTACGCTAGTAGCATCTCACCTTAACTAATCACATCTGCAATAATCCTAGTCCCAATAAGGGCACATTCTGAAGTACTGACAGAACATCAACACATGAATTTTTGTGGGACACAATTCAACCCATCACCATCCACCCTCTGACCCCTCAAAAGTTCATGTGTTTTTCTCACATGAAAAATATATTCAAAATCTCCAAAAGTCTTATCCCAATTTAGCATCAACTTTCAATCTAAAATCTCATCCACATATCATCTAAATCAGGTATGGGTGAGACTCAAGGTATCACTCATCCTGGGCCAAATTTCCTCTTCATTTGTGAACTTGTGAAACCAAGCAACAGGTTATCTGCTTTCAAGATAGATGTGATGGTTATGTTTATGTGTTGACTTGACTGGGTTAAGGTAGGCCCAGAGAGCTGAGCGTGTCTATGAGGCATTTGTGGAGGATGTTTGCATTTGAATCAGTAGACTAAGTAGAGAGACCGACCCTCATCAGTGAGGGTAGGCATCATGCAACCCATCAGGTGAAGGAAAGGCAGATCCCACTCTTCTCTTAAGCTCAGATGGCCATCTTTTCCTGCCCTAGAACTTCAGAGCTCCTTGTTTTCCCACTTTAAGACTCTGGGACTTAGTCCAGTGGCTCCCTTGGTTCTCTGGATTTGGACTGAATTGTACTGTGGGCTTCCCTAGGTCTCCAGCTTGCAGATGGCAGATCGTGGGACTTCTTGGCATCCCTACCATGTGAGCCAATTTCTATAATAAATCTCCTCTTCTTTCATCCATCTATAATCTGTCATCTCCTACTGGCTGTGTTTCTCTGGAGAACCCTAATACAGCGGGACAGGCAGAGGATAGCCATTTCCATTCCACAAGGGAGAGATTGGCAGGAAAATAGGGACCACCTGGTCCCAGGAAAGTCCGAAACTTAGCAGGGCAAATTCCATCTGATTTTAGGTTTTTGAATAATCCTCTGGCTCAATGGTTTGCCCTCCAGGTTTGTCCCTCAGCCCCCACAAAAACAGCTCAGGCAGTGGACATAGGCAACAAGTGGCTGTTCCAAAACACATTGTTCTTTCACACCTCTGTCCTGTGCACTCTGTGTTCCCCAAGGGCTGCAGAGGGCCCACCTTGCACGGCTCACTTGGGCCACTCCTCTCAGCCTTCAGGCCTCAGCCAGAGCTTTTGTTCTCATCTGTGTGGCCTTCATGGACCCCCACCCCTCACCCCTGCCCGGAGGCCAGGAGAAGGAGCTGCCTGTTTACAAAAAGTACCTTGGCAAGTGAGCTGCTCTNAGGGGATGGGATGGAGGGTGAAGGTGGGGGGAAGTGGGGTCCTCACCACCCTGCCCTGTAACTGTGGATATGCCACACTAGACCGGGGACCCCAGGAATTCAACTTGTTGTGTATCAAGTCTCAGCCCAGGGCCAAGTGCAGAGCTGTTGTGCCATACATAAATGCTTTTGCTGAGCACTTCCTGTGCAGAGTGTTGGACTTAGGCTGAGCATGCTTGGGAGAACAAGAATGGACTATCTCACGGTCATCATTAGAGCCAACTGAAGTACTGCTTTGCAGAGCAGCAGGGCCCTTGGCTGCAGGCGCTGACACCTGACATTTCATAACTCGTGGGATCCAGAGATTACACGACATAGTGTAAAGGCAAGCAACCAGAAGCCAGCTGACTTTCAATCCAGGCCTTGCCACTTCGTAGCTGTGTGACTTTCCCCTCTCTGTGCCCCTGTTTCCTCTTCTATAAAATGGAGCTTGTCGGGTGCCTACCTCACAGGACATGTGTTGAATCAGTGACTTCATATCTTTCAGGTGTCAGCTGTCACTCAGCTACAGCCAGTTTTGAGCTGCTGCTTCTGCTGATGCAAAATGCTTGCCAAGGGCCAAGCACGCTCATCCACCCAGGGACAGGGCTGGGAAAGGCGAATCTCAAGGGCCCCTCCAGCCCTCACAGGGCATCTGCTCCATGCGTGAGATGACCAGAGTGCACTAACAGGCAACAGGGACAAATAAATGTGTGGATGTGGGGAGGGGGATGGTGACACCGGATGTTTTTTGGTGGCAGCTCCATCAAATGATAAGACGCCTGGCTTGGGAGACAAGATCCTGGGTTCCCAGCTCAGGGCTGTGCCTGACCCAGTGTAGGACCTGGAGCAAGCTCCCTTCTCTCCCTGGGCTTTACTTCCTGCTCTCCACAGGCATAGATCTCCCAACTGAGGCATTTTCCAGAAAGGCCCCCTATTTGCCTTGGTAGTTGAAAGACCCATCCTGGGTTGCAGGAGGCCACCGATTGCATTGGAGCTCAAGCTATGCCTCTACCATCCTGCCCCCCAGCCACACAGTGTGTCTG
This sequence comes from Neotragus pygmaeus, assembly GCA_006410875.1. NCBI lineage: Eukaryota > Metazoa > Chordata > Mammalia > Artiodactyla > Bovidae > Neotragus > Neotragus pygmaeus. The sequence goes on along the minus strand of SJYV01051939.1, from coordinate 19,842 downwards.
CCAGCAGGGAAGCGCTACTGCCTGAAGGAATGAGTCTAGATGTCACTTGGTGCAGTTCAAGTAATGAAACCAAAGGGCAAGGCAGTGCCTTGCTGATCTACCCTGTGAGCTGGGACACTCATCTCCCCAAGCCCTTTCTCCTGAGCGCAGAGGCAGAAGAGGCCAAGAAGATGCTTTGCTACCCAAGTGCATTTTCTCTGGGTATCTCATTTCTGCCCCAGGACCTAAGAGCCTCAGGACCTAAGATTTGGTGCAGTCTTCTTGCGCCTGCCTTGTTGCCCAAGGCTTTTCCAAGGTGGCACTATATGGGGAATTACGGTACTGGGCACTAGCCAGGAGGAAGAGAGTGTGTGATTTACATGGGACTGAAATGTCCCTGCTGTTCAGAGAAAGGAGATTCAGAGAAGATGGCAAAATTGGTGCCTTTTGCAGCAGCCAAATTTCCATCTCGTTGTTGTGTGCTGGCAACGTGATGCCCAGAGCCAGATCACACAGGCTGGTGTCACATTGCTTCAGTGGCAAAACAAATAGCGTTAGTAATCAAGTCCTCTGGATGTGGTGGCAGATGCCTGGCTGGCTCGGGAGGGCCATAGTGGTCGCTTTAGAGTTTTGGGGTGGTCAGCAAGCCAGATGTGGTGCCACACTGAGCCTCAAGCAAGGCTCAGCTTCCTTCCCGTCCTTCCCTGTCCCCAGCCCTGTCCCAGAGAAGCCATCCTTCCCAATATGTGTCATAGTCCATCCCTGAGTCCTGTCCCTGCTTGGCTCCTCATTCCTAAAGACCAAACGTGGCAGTGTACCACATCACGAGTGCCACTCCACCGTGCTCAGTGAAGCTGGTGGAATCAGAGTGGAAGCCTCAAGAAAGCTATGGAGTATAAGTTCTGCAGGGTGGCCACGAGGGACTGAGTTTCTGTGCAGTGGGATGAACAGCAAGCCAAACATTTCCTGCCCACTCTCCCAGCCAACACCATGCCAACCCCTCTTGCTGTCTGCTTGTTCCTGATAATGAAATGGCCATTTTGCCTGTGTAACGTTACTGATTTCATTAGTGATTATTGATTTTCAATTGTGGTTTCCTGGGACTGTGGAATGGAGCAAATCAAAGGCATCTCCATCTCCATCCATTCACTTGAGGCTGTGGGCTTGGACATGAGCACACACTGACAGTCCTTCCACTCACTGTCTTCTCAATAGTCCTCCATCTCTCTTCCTCCAAAGTCCCAGCTACAGGTGGGAGCAGATAGGGCTTTAAGAAGCGGTACTGATGATTTTTTTCCCATGGTTCCGACTGATCTCAGGACCCAGTCTGCCCCCATTTTCCCCTGGAGGAAATGCTGAGTGGTATCTTTGGCAAGCTCTAATAGCAGAGACACCTAAGTACAGACTCCTAAGGTCTGGAGGCAAAGTCATACCTTCTGTGACAGAGGTTTTCCTCCCTTTAGAAAACAGCTCTTGGAGTGCTACTGTGCCTTGGTAGAGAGTGTTCGACCGTGGAACCCCAAGTAACCATAAGTCTGCAGTTGTCCATCATGAACTAGGTATTATTAAACCCAATAAATCATAAGGTCAGGTAGGTACATCCTTTGTATGGTGAAAACAGTATAATTGGACTTTGGATCGAAGAAGGTCCAGAGATTCAAGTAAATGACACAAACAGATGGTCTAGACTCTTGTGTCATCTACATCTGTTGTGTTGACCACACCATTCCATCAGCTTATCCCTATAGCTTCATGGAGTTTCCCAGTGACCCGCTGATGGAGATTAAAATGATTTGGGCCTGGCTCTCAACTGGCTTGGCACAATGTATTGGTAAAAGCTCAAAAACAAGTGGACTGCAGCTCCATTCCCACTATATTCAGTGATAACATAAAGAAGGGTGATGAAGGGAAATACTCTTAGTGGGTGGAGTTGCAAGTGACAGAGTTGGTTATCAACCTGATGTGGCAGGAGAAGTGGTCTATAGACCACTGAATGGGAGTGATTGCCATAGCTTATGGTCATGTGTCGAATTTTGCCCACCTTCCAAACTCATGTGTTGAAGTCCTAAACCTGGTACCTCAGATTATGAACTTATTTGGAAATAGAGTCATCGTAGATGTAATTAGTTAAGATGAGGTCACACTGGAGTAGGATGGGCCCTAATCTAATGTGACTGGCATTTGTATAAGAAAGGGAAGTCTGAACACAGAGACACACATAGTGAAGAGATGCAGGGAGAGGTGACCATCTATAAACCAAGGAAAGGGGCCTGGGACTGATCCTTTTTTCAGAGCTCTCAGGAAGAACCAACCCTGCTCACTCCTTGATTTTAGACTTTAAATCTCCAGAATCTGGAGACAATACATCTCTGCCCTTTAAGCCACTTTGTTATGACAGTCCAGGAAAATTAACACACTAGTTGGCTAGGGGCCCAGAGAGAACATGCTTAGAAAATCATGTTCATAGCCAAGACGATGCAGGAATAGGCATGGGATTCACCAGGATGACCATGAGCCCAAGCATCACTTGTAGCACTGGGCCTGATAGAATAGCCCATTAAAGGCTTATCAAAGATGCTAGTTTGGGAATAACACAATTGATTCGAGGGGCTATCCTCCAGGATATAGTAAGGACATGGATCCAATGGCTGATATACAGTCTCCAATAGCTAGGACCCACAGGTCTGGAAGCTAAGGGCTGGACCTACAGAGGAGTGAGCCTTTTCACCGTCACTTCCAGTGACCCTTTTGTGAAATCCATGCTTCCTGGCCCTGAAGCAGGAAGTTTCCTGGCCTTCAGGCAAATTAGAAGTTCTGGTTTGCTGGGATGGATTTTTTGCCCAAGGGGTCACAGTAGCAATTCCATTGAACTTAAAGCTGCAGTGACCATCTGGTCAGTTTGTGTTTCTCATGCCTGCAGGCCAGCAGGAAAAGAAACAAGGGGTTAGGGCTCACTATAACAGTGGTGGGGACTAGTATGTTTCAGTTCAGTTCAGTTCAGTTGCTCAGTCGTGTCCGACTCTTTGTGACCCCATGAATCGCAGCACACCAGGCCTCCCTGTCCATCACCAACTCCCGGAGTTCACTCAGACTCACGTCCATCGAGTCAGTGATGCCATCCAGCCATCTCATCCTCTGTCGACCCCTTCTCATCCTGCCCCCAATTCCATGGGGGCATTTTCTTGGTGCTTCCGTGTCCAATAATAAATGCACACAAGCAATTGCAGGAACTGTGGCTCAGGGCATGGCAGCCACAGGCTTAAACTCCCCAGGGGTACAGGTGTGAGTTGCCTTCCCAGGCAAAAAATACAGAGCAGCCAGAGGAACAGAGGGTGGAGGAGAGTGCAAGGGCTAGCAGTTATGACCCTAGCATCAGCTGTTGCACTGGGGACTGTCACTTTTCCACGAACCTTCTTGGATTAAAGTCTCTGCAGAGGTTGCAGCTGGTCAGCACCCTGAAGGGGCCTCTGGGTAGATAGAGTGGTCTTGGACTTCAAATGTCTTGAGGAAGAATTGAAAGCATTTTCTCAGAAATGAAGGCCCCATATGGTCCCATGGGAGGACCCTCACTTCTGTTCCTTCAGATCATTCTCCCCGCCACATCCTCATACATAAGGCTTTGTCTTAGTTTTGACTTTCCCGGGAGTGCAGGCTGAGGGAGTAAGCACAGGCCAGCCCTCAAGGTGCTTCCAGACTGACTGGAGAGGAAAAAGGACATTATGTAGCTGGTGTAATGTCTCTCATTCAGTATGGCAGGAAAGCGGGAGATCACAGCAGTCTTCAGTCATCTGGGGAAAGAAGGCCTGGGAGGGCTTCTCTAAATTGTGACACATGTCTTGTCAGAAGAAAGGAGTGTGGGCCATTGCTCTTGAGGGGAGTGTTTTTTCAGGGCTGAGGGAGTGGGGGTGTGTCCAAGACTGTTGGATTTTTCAGTCTTAGAAGCAGAGCTGGCTGTGGGGAAGGCGGGCAGGTGGAGCTGTGAATTCTTTCTAGAAGAAGTGAGGCCCTGCAGGAGATGAGGCACAATGGGGTTCAGGACCCAAGGGAATAAGTCTCTATCCACAAAGGAAGCAGCAGCCCTTTTCCCTCTGAGGTTGAAGAGAAAGAAGGAGGGGAGGCTGCAGAGGGTGGGTATGCCGACTTAGAAGTGGCAAGGACCTGAAAGCCTCAAGTTGACCGACTTGGCCCTTCTCTGTGAAGCCCAAGTTGAGGCAGCTGTTGTGGAGGATTCCAGGGGATCGAATAGATGGAAGGAGCGGTCCTGCCCCTAGAGATAAGGCCGTGTAACTCTGCTGAACAAAGAGGGCTCGTCCTCTGTGCTCTGAGTTGCTCTGAGTTCACCTTTCCCTCCTTTTGATCCCATTGCATTCTCTTTCTACCACCCCTTCCGCTCTCTCAAATGCTCCCATTCCCCATCCCCTTGGCCTTTGCCTGAGTTGTCCCTCATGCAAGCAACAACTGGTCTCAGATCCCACCCCACCAAGCCACAATACACATTCTTCAAATTGCAGTGTAGAGCCCCACCTCTAAGAAGCTATCTCTGTGATGAATAGTGACCATTCTCGAACCTCTGAGCAGAAGTCTCGCATCCTATGCACTCCTGTAATTCTGGCTGCTCTTCGAATTTAGCCAGGGCCTAGCTCTGGGCTCCTGTTAGAGTGTTAACTCTGAAGGGCAGGGGTAAATCTCTTGCCCCCAACCTCCCAACTATACAAGAAAGAAGTCTCCAGACTTCCTTGAGGGGTCAAAGATTTTCAGAGGTGAGCCTGATCCAGGAGGACAAGACTGTTTCAGGGGTTCTTAAGGCAAGTCCAGACAGCCCTAGGATGCCCAGTAGGGGTTTCAGGTCATTCCTGAGACCCTTGGATTTGGATGCAGGATATTATGGATACATATGAGTGCATGTGTGTGCTTCTGTGTCTTTTTCTGCGGGGCGGGTGGGGGGAGTTCCATAACTTTTCTCAGCTGTTCAAAAACGTCTGTCACTCCCAAACAGCCCAGAATCATGGCTGTAAACTTTTCCTGGAGGACATAGCCTGCGGGGAGCCTGCACCCCACTACACAACTCATTGGCCTATAGTGTTGAATCCAGACAGTCAAATGTTTGCTGCTCCCAAGTCCCTGGGCCACTGCCAAGGGTATTGTGGCCATAGATATTTGCACTCAGCCAGAATCCACTCCTAACATTCCCAAATATCCCCATGAATGGATGACAACTAATAGAGACCCAACCAGGTTTATGAGTCTAATAGAAATTTAAAAAATACTAACCTTTCAGAGTTGGAGGAGGCCATTTAAAGGCCACCAAGTCCAATATTATTAGCAATGTGCCCTCTGGAACACAAGTTGTACCAGATGTTAATAGAATGGCTGTTCTAAGAGAAAAGGTTTCTGAGATCAAACAAGTGCAGGAGATTCTGCTTTAAACAACATTGAATGGCACTCTTTCCAGTAGGACTTCTCAGAGTCGTCATCAGATAATGGAAGCTGTGAATTGCAGGAGGAGGTAGAGTGTTGCTCAACTGTAAAGTGCTGTGAGATGCGTTTGTAGAGTATCTGGCAGAATAGCAGTCTTCTGTTGACCAGGTTTGTGTCAGAAACCATTTCCTGAGATTTGGGGAGATCCGTTTACTCCCTGTTTAATTGGAGAACTCTGCTGGCCATGTGAGCTTCTTTGGAGATGTGTGGAGGGTGGGGGCAAATGGAGGTGTTTATCTCACCACCCCTAGTGTAGGGAGGACTTTGGTCCCAGATGCCACCCCAAGCACTTGATAGTTATTTATGGCAGCCAGCAGGGCTCAGGGCTTTACCAAGGGATTGACTCATGAGATTCTGGGGGCTGGCTAGCCCCCAATTTGCAGGACAGGCCACCCGGCTGGAAAGGTGGGCAGAGTTGACGATGTAGTCTCAGTTTCATCTGATTAGGGCAGTCGGTGACAGAGGCAGGACAGCCAGCTCCACAGGGTGCAGCTATCACTTGAAGCACCCTGCTGACTGAGAGTCACGTGTCTCTGGCTCTCAAATCAGGCTTTGGGGCTGAAGCTCAAGGCCCAGCTATGGTCTCAGCCCGAGGGGGCTGTTATGCACCCCTCCCCAAGATTTTTCCACCAACAGGAGATGTTTCTACAAAAACAGCAGAAACTTGGCAACCGTCTGGCCCCAGCCCCCAAAGGTTTTATTTGCCTGGGTGTTTGCTTGGAAATGCCTCTAGGTAGTGTTTTGCAGGGTCCTGTGTACTCAGGCCTGTGGGTTGGGACATGCAGACCTCCTGCCTGGCTGGGCTACAGAGTGTCAACACCTCTTGCAAGAGCTGTCCCAAAGACCTGGAACCTGAATCTCAAACCAGGACTGTGGGTTCCACAGATCCCAAATGGACATGTTTCTGGGAACTGCCCCAAACTGCCCTCTGTGTGGGCTGGTGGGCTGGGCCTGGGGGAGCAGGGGGGGTGTCCCCTGGATTGGGCCTGTCCCAGTAACCTCAGAAGAGACCAGCCCCCTCGCTGGCCTCAGCCATCCCATCTGTATGATGCGATGGGAAGACAAGAATGATCATCTGGGTGCTCTCCATCTTAAAACTGGTCTTAACAGCAGAATTTGAAGCCCTCTCTTTCGCATGTATGGAGAGAAGTTTTCCAGAGAGTTCTATGGAGGACTCTTTCTGGAGTTGGGCTCAGGAACTGGCTGTATATGACTAGTGGCAAAGCACAGCTTGTTTGCACACTTGTGTAAAACAAACAAACCCACAAGGTCAGGCATGTCATTCCGGGCATGAGGGATGGCAGTGCTGAGACAGATCAGATGGGAGGAATCAAGACCTTCAGAAGACCCAGCCTCTAAGATTCCTCCATCCTGGCCTCCCTTCCTCCCCCCCCCCTCCCCCAAGCACAGGTCAACTTGAAAAGCTGAACAAGGACACCAGACATGTCCTCTTGGATTGTCTGGGGAAGGGGCTGAACAGCATCATTGTTCCCATGTCACCCCTCACACGGAACACACCCTCCCCCAATATGCTGAAAGAAAAATGCCAGGATTCCAGGAAGCAGTGCAAGTGGGTGTTGACCTTGGAGCCCCAGAGCCATGGAAGCAGCTTGCCCTCAAAGCCGTGTTCACTCACTCTTTCCTTCTGCGCCCCAGGGTGGCTGATCCCTGACTCTGATCACAGGGACTGCAAGAGGCACCCTGGCAGGCAGCCCTGAAGTGAAGTGAATTCGCTCAGTCGTGTCCAACTCTTCGCAACCCCATGGACTGTAGCCCACCAGGCTCTTCCCTCCACGGGATTCTCCAGGCAAAAGTACTGGAGTGGGTTGCCATTTCCTTTTCCAGGGGATCTTCTCGACCCAGGGATCAAACCCGGGTCTCCTGCATTCCAGGCAGACGCTTAAACCTCTGAGCCACCAGGGAAGCCAGGCAGGCAGCCCTGACCCATGCCAAATATAGAAGGAAGAGCTGGCTCAGCCAAGGTGCTCCAGGGAGGCATCCTCTGCAAGAAGAAGAGCCTGGAAGCCTTAGTTCTTGTTCTTGCCTTGGCCTCCTGGACTTCCATAAGAGGACTCCCTCAGGTATGCAGAGTTCCTGACAGGTTGACAGACATGTTCTAGCCCATTCCATTCATCCATTCATCCATTGGTTCTTAACATCTGCTATGTAATTTATCAATACCTGGTTGTGTGCTGGGCATCAGAGATAAAGTGTTGACAAGATCCACCTCATCACGACCCTCCTGATGCTTTGCATCCTGCAGGGGAGACAGACGAGGAACAAAGAATTCCAAGAGTGGTACATGTTTCAAATGCTACGGAGGTCTACAGCAGTTCTGAAAGGAACTGTAAAGTACCATAGTCAACACCGTGTGGTTAGAATAAGGCAAGATGGAGCATTGGATTCCTCGTGTCCTGTCTCATTCATCCACTGACCTCGACCAAAGACAAGGTCCTGCACTGGCTTCCTCTTAAACCAGGTGATGAAGCCGAGACCTTGGTGAGGTCACAAGAAGGCCAGGCCATGGGTAATCAAGACCACTTACCAACCTTCACTTGGCATCTATGCTGGCTGGCAGGGCCAGGCTCAGCCCTGGGACTCCTGACACTTGGGAATGAGACAGGGTTACAGAGACTTGAAGGGGCCCTGTTGAACTGGGGCTGGGGATAGAGTGACCTACCTCAGTAGGGGGTATCATGGATGTGCATGTGTTTAGCCTGTAAGGGGAAGCAACCATGCTAGGTCCCTCCTGTGTACAAGAAACTTTCATGTTACAAGTAAGGAAGCCAAGACTTAGAATGGGTAGGCATGTGACTAGCCCAGTGTCACTTGGCTAATAATGACCAAGCTGGGAGCCGGCCCCACTTCATTGGGCCCCATGGTCTATTTTGTCTGCATTGTGCCATACTGCTTCAGAGAGTTTTGAAGGGAAGAGGACCTGGTGTTGACTGTCCCCAGTCTAAGGGAGTTCAGAGGGCATAAAAGTGTCAAAAAGGGGCAGGAGGGTGAGGCTGTGTGTCTCCACAGCTACCTCCTTGTGCCTCTCTGCCCCGTTACAGAGGTGTCAGTCTGGGCCTGTGACTTTCTACAGAGTGGGGGCTTGGCTCACGCCCACTGAGCCAGTTTTCCCAGAAATTCCCAGAAAAGTCTGGAACCCTGGGACAGACCTCTCCAACTAAAGTACTGTTCCCTTTGCTGCTACACTAATTTCACTCTTCCATCAGCTTGCCCTACTGATAAGGTCTACCAGGAGCAGGGAGCCCTGTCCCCGGCCCTATGACCAGATCCATCAGCCTTCCTCCCTCCTCGGGGTGGGGCTAATAGGTAGGCCCCAGACCCTGGCACTCAGGCCTACCTTTGATGTGCTAAATCCTACGGTTTCAGGCCAGAAAGCCAGCCACACCCAGACATGATGGCTTGTTGTCACTACCCAGACAATCTCAGTTTCTCCATCACGAGGAGTCCCATCCATTCCAGGGATAAATCTGTCACAAGAGGAATCTGAGGAATTCTTTAGGCTCTCAGATGCTACCTTTTTTATTTTGGGGTTGAGGAAAGAAGGGGTGGCAAGTACGAAACTGTATCCTCAGCCCCAACCCTGGTGTCAACGAGAGAAGGATGGTGGGGGAGTCTGTGCTGGGAGCCCAAGGGAGTGATGGCCCCTCTTCAGCCTCACCCTCCCCTTAGTCACTGCGGCCACCAGGTTCCCACAGCCATTTCTGGTTTAGTCAGGCCCCTCTGGATCCCGGGCCCTTCGGGTCCTTCACTGCCCTGGGTGGGGCTTCTCTGGGGTCCCCCTGCCTGCCCTGGAGGGGGCATCCCAGCGCTGGCCTCTTTTGCCCCCTGCCTTCGTCCTCAGGCCCGTCCTGTCGGCGTCTCACATGCCCACAACTGTCCTCTGCCCCGGGGTTGCCGCACCCCCTGGTCCTCCGTGACGGCCAGGTGGGAGCCTGTGGGGAGGAGAGGTGGGCACTGCCGGCTGTGTCACCGTGTCCTGTTTACCTTGTGGGGACAAAGCCATCCCGGTGGCATGGGGGGGGTGCCCCTTGGGAAGCTGGTCAGCCGCACAGGGACCTATGTGGGGCCAGGACGGCTGCTTCTGAGACGCGTCCTGACCTTTTAGGGACTGCGACCTTGGCAGGTGCCACCTTCAGTAGGTGACCAGAGTTGCCCAGACTGGGCCCGGAGTCTCTGAGGAGAAAACCTCCCACCGGGTCCCAGCGTTAGACCAGCCCCTCCTGGTGATCATGTATGGAGCTGCCGAAGCTTCCACAGTCCATGGGCACCTGAGGAGGCCCTGCCAAGGCCCTGGCCCAGGATACAGGGACCCTGTGGTGCCCTGACTTGCATGTGACCTTGGGCACAGCCCTGCCCCTGTGGGCCTGGTCTCCCTGCCTGTCAGTAGGTTGGGTGGCATGGGGGAGGGGTGCTGGCTGACCTGAAGGGCCCTGCCTGTCCCACCCATAGGCCCCCGGGGACTGGGACCAACCTGCTCAGGGCTCCAGGTGTGCCAGGACCTGCCCCCTGGGCCAACCTGGTCGGTTCTGACTGCCTGCTGCCCTGGAACAGGAGGCCACGTCAGCCTTGGGACCCTCTGAGTTCCCCTCCAGTCCCACCACAGTTCTAAGGACAGGGTGCTCCCTCCCATCATAAGGGTGATCAAAAATGCTATCTCCAGGTCTCCCCTCACCCCAACAAGTGACACCAGTCTGGGCATATGTCAGAGAGCCCAGGGAGACCAAGGCCCCTCCCGGACTAGCCCAGGTGGGCTCCTGGGGCAGAGGATTGGTCCTTGGGCAGATGGTGTCCTTCGCTTGGGTGGCAGCTGCTTGCTTTCTGCCTCTTGTTTATTTTATTTTTAGCCCACTACGCCAGCCTCTCTCGGCCTTGGCAGAAGGGGAGCATGCCCAGGGAAAGTGATGGGCACATTAGCGAGGCAGGCAGCCAGACTGGTCCACTGAGAGACTGGGAAGCCAGCTGAGAAACTGTTTGCTTAGCTTCATCTACTTATTAGTGCGCTTAGAAACTGCTATTTATATTTTAACCCTCTGGGGACAGCTGTAGTTCTTAAAAAAAAAGTTTGTGTATCTCCAGCCCTGAAAGGAAGAAATAATCAGTAGTCACAGACATTACCAAGACTGCCAGGGTCAGAGGCTGTCGCCCTGAGATGCTCGGGGAATAGCTGCCAGGGACTGAGGGCATCACCCATCACCATCAGCTTGTGAGTTCTGCATTCTCAGGTGTGAAATGGGGCTGTTGGCAATGAGGATCAATATAAGCAAAGGACATAAAGCCTGGGGAAAATGTGGCAGGCAGTCATGAAAGGGTCTCACACCTGCAGAAAGGGAAACTCCTCCCAGACCTCTACCCTACAGCTACAGAAGATGTAGGAACAGAGTAGAGGCTGGCAGAGCTAGGGCCCAGGGTTACTTCCCTCTATTCAGGAAGGTGGCATTCAAGGAGGTTGGTGAGCCCCCTCCTTTTCCCCAGGCCCCATAAACATCTGCTCTGAGCAGGTGTCGACTACCCTGGCCCAGCTCCCTCTGCGCAGCTGCCAGGCCCAGGCTGGCTGGGTCTGAGCCTCAGAGGTCCCTGTGACATTGGTGTGGGAAGGGGGAATGAAAGGGCCTTTCTTTGCGGGAGGGCCATTCAAGCTCAGATCCACCCTGATTCTGCCACTGTCTCCCAGAGGGGCTGACAGGTGGGAGTGAGTCCCCAGGGGTCAGGCTAGGGGTGGATGGTAGGTTAGGGGCCAGGAATGCCTACTCCTGCCAACATCCCAGCCCCAGCTCCCCCAGCTGGGGGCTGTCATCAAATATCTGAACCTAAGTCTTTGCAAGCAAAAGGAGAAACTTCCTAATACTACGCTGTTTCCACTATGAGCTGTTAGTGTTTCAGATGCCCCTGTATCTAGTCTATTATAAAGGGACAGCTTATTGATAAGCACTTTAACAAATCGCCATGTCTCCTTGTGGTTTTTGGAACGAGGACTGTCATTTCTGCAACTACCTAATGAGACACAGTTCAAGGATGGGTGTAGACAGAACTGAGTTCTTCCAGAGCAAGGTTAGCTTGTAGACACCTTACAACTTCGCCTGAGAATAGTTCTCCAGGTCTAGTGCTCCACCCAGGAGATCTCTTTGCTTTGCTAATGGAACCAACAAGGTGATTTTCAATTCCTGGCGGAGTAGGGGTGGGGTGTGGGTTTCTATGGAGTCTGATGGTTCTGACAGTCACCATTTGCCACACATATGGCATCCCTCCTATTCCACCTAGTCCAGGAGAACCCTGAGAGGTGACAGAAGTTCCCCCCTGGCTGCCCCAGCCTGATCAGATCAGCTAGCTCTCAAACCCACAGTTTAGGGCTAAATCTATACACATCATTATATAAAAGCAAACATTTGCCTTTGATAGCTCTAATGGATGCATAGAATTAGTTTACTGTTCATAAAATGGCAGCCCACTCCAGAATTCTTGCCTGAGAAATCTCATGAACAGAGAAGCCTGGAGTGCTACAGTTCATGGGGACACCAAGAGTTGGACACGACTTAGTGACTAAGCAGAACACATCTAAATTACTATTTTTTTAATTGTCTCAGGGCAGAAACTGAGTTTTATATCACATTCTACAACTTATTTTTTATGTGTCTTTTTTTAATGCAAAACATCTAGAAACTTTATGTTTAAAACTTTCATGTTCATAAAACAAGCTGAATGAAAATGTGGCTAGTTTGTATAGAATGGGGTTTCCTCCCCCCGCTTTTTTTTGGTCTGGTTACATACATTAGCAAATAAATGGTGAGAGCAGGAAGACCACCAGACAAAAAAGCAAATTCAACTCCAATCTGTAAAATATNCCACCATCCACATTGTGGACTGTGTGGGTCCCAGGGCTTACCTGGGGACACCCTGCATTCTGCAGGGGTGGTGACCAGAAGCCACAGGTACAAAGGGCACAGCAGAACAAAAGCTGGTCGATCTTCTTCAGGCTGGGGTTGAAAGACGCCCCCACCTCCCAGGCTACCACCCTCTGGAGTCCCCACTGCAGCCCTGGGAGGCAGTTTCTTGCTGTTGCCACTGTGCAGATAAGAAAACAGTTACCCAGGGGCACACAGTGCCCAGTGGGGGTGGCACTGGAAGCTAGTATTCCAACCCAAGTTTGCTTGACCCCAGTTCCTTAAACTGCTGCCTTCTCACTATGCTCCGAGACCCCTGGGAACTGAGACCCTATCTGAATGCCTGGCCCACCCAGTGCACAGCGCTGTGCCAGGCACATGGCAGACATCTGGATAGATCTCCTGGCTATAGGAGCCATCAGCCCGCTAGACTGGAAGCACTGTCCTGTCCAGGCCTGTCCTGACCTGTGGGGTCTGCAGCGGGGCAGCCTGTTTTTGCAAAGGGGCTTCTCTTGCCTTCCCAGGCAGCAGGGGCTGGTTCAAGGGTGGTGAGAACAGGCTCAGAGGCCCTGGGCTGTCTGAGGAAAGGAAGAAGGCCATGTGGGCTCCCAGTACCCGTTCAAGTGCACATTAGATCCCAAGGGAACCCCTGAACCCATAAAACCACAAGTCCCCAATTACTAAATTTTGGGATCAGGGTGGGGCTGGTAGGGAGGAGTGAGGCGGGATGTCTTCAATGTCTTCTGAGGAATGTCACTTCTGGAGATAAGCATAAGTTACAATCCATTTGCAGATAATACATGCCTTGAAAGACAGATTGGTGCCTTGCATGGTCATTGTACCCCAACTTTAATTAAACCTTTTAAAACAAAATCCTGCCTGGCATTATTCTGATAATTGACCTGACCTGGTGAAAGAAGGCCCTGTCTGGGACTGCAGTGATTGTTTGTAAATAGAATTTATTTCTGTGGTCTTGCCCAGCTCCTTATTATGTATTCAAGAAATGTGTGGGCTCCGAGCCAGTCATCACAAAGCAAAAAGTAATAAAACCTCCAAAGACTCCTTCCCCCGCCTCCCCATTTCTGGTCAGACTCTGTCTCAGTTCCCTGTCCAGTGGTGGGGATTTAGAAGTCCCAGTGTCCACTGAATGAGCAGTTGGAAGGCTCACCAAGTTCACAGGCCCGGAGGTGGGTGGGGAGGCTAGTGGCTGGCATGAGCAATATGGCATGTGGCTCATTCATTAAGATTCCCTTTGGAGAAACCAGTGCTCGTGGCCAGGGCAGCCCTGTAGGCTCATCTCCTTGGTGGCTGTGGTGCCCTGAGCTGCAGTGGCATTTCCAGAACCTCAGATCTGGCTGCCCTGTCCATTGACTACCCACATATCTGGCAAGAAAGTCAGCACCCAGAGCCTTGGCTCCCTGGCAGCAGGACAGGGCTTGTGGGATGGCCTTCCTTGGGGCATGAATCAGGCTCCAGTCAGGTGCTGTGGGGCCTTTGGGACGTGATTAGGTTTACAGGAGGTTGTGAAGGTGCAGCTTCCCTGATAGGATGAGTGTCCTTATAGAAAAAAAGAAATCAGCACGCTCCCCACCGTGTGAGGACACAGCGGGAAGACATTTATCTATAAGCCGGGAAGAGAGGTGACAACCAAGAACCAAATCCACCAACACTTTGATCTTGGAAAATGTCTGTTGTTTAAGCCGCCATCTATGGCACACACACACACACATACACTGCATGAAACCTACAGGTGCATATGTGCACATGTACACATCAGAGGAGCATTCACATGTCCACCTGCAGACACATCACATCCAGAAGCACGCCCACATTCGTGTGCCTGCAACCACAAGATGCATGCACACAGCACGTACACATCAACCCCCACCTTCCAACTTGGGTACCCCAGACCTCTCTGCTCCTGGGCATCCAGTCAAAAGACTCCACTCTGGGAATGGAAGCCAAGTCCAAGCAGACCTGCACTGTCCCATTCATTCTGCAGGCCGAGACTCTGAGTGGCCTTTTCAGAAAGACATGGAAAATCCTGTCCTAGGTCTCCTGGATGGGGCAGCACTCCCAAAGGGAAGGCATCTAAGTCCATGCTTTCATATTCACTTGCACCACCTCACTCCCAATGCCATTGGCCTGGAGTGCCCAGAAAGGGGCACTGGGAAGGGTCCAAGGAGCAGCAACTGGAACTCTGGGGTGAGGGGAAGGCAGGCAGGATTGACTCTGGCCTATGGGTGTGTGTGTGTGTATCTATGTCAGAATATGTATACACATGCACACTAGCATGTGAGTGTGAGTATATATGATTGTGTGTTTGTGTGTGTGTGTAAATGTACACACATGTGAGAGTGCATGTGAACTGTAGGCAGCAGCCCTTGCTGGGCACCCTTGAAAACGCTGAGTCACCGAAACCTGCCCTCCAGTTCAGGCTAATGTAAGCACCTCTAGGGGACTGATGAACTGGTTCTGGGACCTCCAAATCCGTTAGAGGGGTTGGAGGGCATTGTTGGCAGAACAATGGCCTCCCCTGAAGATGTCAGCATTCTAATTCCCAAAACTGCGGAGTTGGCCACCTTCCGTGATAAGAGGGACTTTGCAGATGGGATGAAATCAAGGATCTTGAAATGGGAAGATTTCCCAGCTTATCTGGGTGGGCCCCAGAGGTACTCATGAGGATCCTTAGAAGAGGGTCTGAGTGAGAAGTAGGACATGTGACAAGGGAAGCAAGAGGTTGGAGTGACATGAGGAAGGGCCAGGAGTTGTGGAAGGACATAAGGAAGGGCCAGGTGATGTGGCTATCTCTAGGGGCTGGAAGGGGCAGGAAACAGACACCCCTTGAGCCCCTAATAGGAACAGAGCTTGCTGACACACTGATTTTAGCTTGATCATACCCATTTCAGCCTCCTGACCTCTGGAATAGTAAGAGCATAAATGTGTGCTGTTTTAAGCCACCAAGCTGGTGGCAACTTGTTCCAGCATCCACAGGGAATTCATACAGGAAGGAGTGGGCTCTTTAGGACTAACTTTGAGCCAGGTCCTGCGCACAGGGGTTCACAGCAGTGCTCTCATTTGACTTGCAGAATGGTCCCCGTGGGCTTCCCACTCCAATACCTAAGTGACAGAGTGGGATCATGGGAGAGCAGCTTGTCCGTGTTCACCCACCAAAGATGTGGCAGCACAAGGCCCGATCTGGGCCTGCTGGGCCTGGGCCCTCTGTTCTCTGAGCTGTAGGGGAAGGGGACCACCAAGGCTGGAGGATAGATTCCCGGGTCATCTGGTGTTGGGGCAGGAAGGCACTGCTCTGGATCTGGTGGGACTCAACTTCTGTCACCAACTCCTCCAAACACCTGGGGCTGGCCAGGCATCAGGGACCACTGGCAGCCCCCTGCCCTGGCAGCGACTCTTTGTCTAGTACCATATCTGGGTGTTGATCTCAAGCTTCGGTCAGAATGTCTCAGGAAACTGTGAGGCAGCCACCAACATGGCCAGGCAGCCTTGTTCTGTCTCGACCAAGGGGATTCTTGAACGCCTTGGCTCAGGCCTGGCAGATCAAGCACTGAGCCTCAGAGAGGGAAAGGGCCTTTGCCAAAGTTCACCCAATTGGGTCAGTGTCAGATCACCGCACAGCCTGAGGCTCCTGACTGCCAGCCGCTCACACTTGTTGGCTGAGATCATTGGCTGTGATTTATGGGTCAAAGAGGCCCAATTCAATAGCAGGCCCAAGCGACACCCAGTTAGCCTGTTAGTGTGGTGGCCAGCAAGGCAAAGTGAATTTCTTCACTGGCCCTTATGAGAGCTGTTTGAATAATGCAAGAAGGTATTAGCATTGATCTGGGAGGCTCGCTTCCTAGCTGCTTGGGTTAGCAGTGATGACTGTCTGGCTTGCTCACTTTATGGATCATGTTACCTTCTCCTTTGTGTGACACCTCCATGGGGAGAAGAGCCAGAGCAGAGGAGGGCTGCACAAGCTTCCATCTCACCAGACTCGAATCTGGGGGGCAGGGGAGGAGAAGCAGGCCAGGGAAAGGCCCTCCCATATCGGAGTCCCGCACTTTCCTTTGGCTGCCAGGACCCTCCTTTGGGGCAATGCCAGAGACAGACTGATAGCAGCTGTGTCAGGAAAACAGAAAGATGGGTGTGGGCTCCAACTCCCTGGGGACCCTGAAGGCTCTCCTGCAGTTTCTAACTGGTGTTGCAGAAAGTAGGTCTGTACCCTCAGTCCCCCACTCATAGTTCCATCTTCAGGGGCAACCACAGATCTGTGGATCTCAGATGATCAGAGCTGAGGTCCTGCTCCCAGGGGAAATGCAGAAGCTAGTGGAGGAGAAACAGGGAGCTGAGGTCCCCCCCGGGCAAACATCTCCCAGAATCATGAGTGAGGGTCTCAAGGCTTTCAACAGTCACCCCTAAGTGTGTGAAATGGATCTTATCCCATTTCATGAAAGATGAAAGTTAGACTGTTGCCAGAGATGGGACTCCACTGAGAGGAGATGGACCAATGGTAAGCCACGTGCTGGATAGGCCTGC
Organism: Neotragus pygmaeus; assembly: GCA_006410875.1. Taxonomy (NCBI): domain Eukaryota; kingdom Metazoa; phylum Chordata; class Mammalia; order Artiodactyla; family Bovidae; genus Neotragus; species Neotragus pygmaeus. The sequence goes on along the minus strand of SJYV01051939.1, from coordinate 2,953 downwards.
AAGGGGCCCCTTGTCCCCTGCACCACAGGTCAGGGTTTCTCATTGACATGCATCCTCATTTGGGCACTGCTGTATCTTCATTTCCGATTGATCTTCAATGTATTTTCCTGATTCCAAAGTGGTTAATGGTTTGTAAACACATTCTTTAATATACCTGGTGGCTATTTAGTCAGTGCAATCTTTTTTCATTATTCCAATACAGTGTTTCTCAAAGTGTGGTTGACAAACCAGTGGTAATAGTATTACCTAGAGCTCCTTAGAAATGCAAGTTCTCAGGCCATGCTCCAGCCTCAAATAGATTGAAGCAGAGATTCTAGGATTAGGGCCCAGCTTGGACTGGCTACATCACTGGTGGTGTGTGCTTAGTCACTGAGTTGTGTCTGACTCTTCAACCCCGTGGACTGTAGCCCACCAGGCTCCTCTGTTTATGAAATTCTCCAGGAATTCTCCAAGAATACTGGAGTGGGTTGCCATTCTGTTCTCTAGGGTTATCTTCCTGACCCAGGGGTTGAACCCAGGTCTCCTGCATTGCAAGCAGATTCTTCACCTTCTGGGCCACCAGGAAAGCCTCAGTGTGAAATGTAAATGCCAGATCCCTACTTCAAAAATTGTAAGAATTTCAGGAAAGTGTCAGCAGAGCATTCAACCAAGCAGAGATCACATGCCCATGAACCTGCCTTTGGCCCATGGTGTTTTCCCAAGCCTTTCAAGTCATCTGATGCTTGCTCATGAGTGAGGACTACTTCTGTTGAGATTTTTTCATTTGAATAGTACTTATGAGTTAAGGAAAATTTAGAAAATACAGAAAGATACAAAGAAGAAAATTTAACAGAACTGAAGATGATTTCATATCCCAGAGACAATCAACTGTTCACTTTGCATCATATTTCCTTCCTGTTTTTTTTTTTAAAGCACAGGTTTTGGATTTTTATATGCACATGTGATCCCACTGAATATACCCTTTTCTCTTCACTAACATACTATTGGAAGCATTTTCTGTGTCATCACCTCTTTGCTGTAAATATCACTTATAATGGCTATGTACCTGTGTTGGCCATCTTTTATTCTCGTATCCTCTCCCCCACCGTTTTGTTCTGCTGTAGTGGTCTGACTTCACTTCAGCTGCACCAGACAACCCCCTACTTTCTGTCCCAGAGCTATTTACCATAGCAGTCTGATTAACCACTTTCAGCATGTGTGCAAATCTGGACATGTGACTCAACACTCACTAAGGCGTTCTTTGATAAACAGATAGTCTTTTCTTCCATGTCTTGGGCAGGCAATTAGACACATAGTATTGGGTCTTTTGAATGTCTCCAGCTAGTCAGAGACCCAGTTGCCCACAGCAGTGACCAACGCAATAACATACCTCCCTTCATTCTTTCCTGTACCCCCTCCTATTTCCCGGGACCACTTCTCTGAAGAAACTTGTGTCAGACTCTCCTTATGAGGGGACTACATGCCTTGATAATATTCTTCCAATCAAGTGGGTAGAGCTTTGCTGTCTGACCCACTCTCAGTTGTAGGCACTTGATTGGTTCCCAGTTTTTCTTGGTTTTATACCAAAGTGGATCTTTCTGGGTGTGAAGCTTTCCTGTATAGAAGTCAATTTCCCAGGAAAGAATCTGAGAGAGAGAGAATTCATGGGTCAAAATGTTGAGCATTGTTTAGGCTCTCAATCCTGCACTGTCTAAAGAACAAGTCAGCTTTCGACTGGTTGAGCCAGCTTCACTTCACTGATAGAAAGCCTCTTAGGAAGCTCTCTTGGCCTGAAGGTATAGGAAGTATGGCCTGTACACAGTTCTCACACCATCCACTGAGCATTTGTGACAGGGTCAAGTCAGAGGCAGGGGGTGGGAACACAGGAGTCTTAGTTTCCTGTGGCTGCCAGAAAAATGTACCACAGGCTGAATGGCTTAAACGTCAGAACTGTATTGCCTCACACTTCTAGAAGCTGGAAGTCTGAGATGAAGATGTTGGCACTGCTGATTCTTTCTGAAGCTTATGATGGAGAATCTGTTTCTTGCTTTTCTCCTAGCTTCTTAGGGTTTGCTCACAATCTTTGACGTTCCTTGTCTTGTAGAAATATCACTCCAATGCCTGCCTTCATGCTCACGTAACATTCTTCTGTATGTATGATGTCTCCAAATTTCCCCTCTATATAAGAACACCAGTCATGGTGGATGAGGGTCCCAGACCGCTTCAGGATGATGTTGTCTTAACTAATTACATCTGCAAGGACCCTATTTCCAAGTAAGGTCACATTCTATCTATCTAGTCTATCAATAGATCATCTTAAGAAATTGGCTCACACGATTTCTGGGAGCTGGCAAGTCAATTTGCAGGACAGGCCTGCAAGCCAGACACTCGGGTGACAGTTGATGCTGTAGTCTTGGGCTGAAGGCTGGAAACTCAGCACCTCCATGAAATCAGAGGGAACCAGACAAGACTCCTCCTTCCAACCGCAGCCCCAGAAGCACTTGGGAAGTCATAGGTTGAGAGAGCCATGGTCTCTGTCTGGTAGTGGATGTGGAGTAGAGCTTGTCCTGAGCCAAGGCCCTCCAGCTACCAGGTCAGCACAGGTCCTTGCCAATGCAAGAGCCCCAGCAAGATCAGAGGAACCACAGATTAGAGCCCAGCCAGCTGATCTCTCCTTTCTCAGAGAGGATGCTGAGGCCCAGAAAAGANTCCTGAGCCAAGGCCCTCCAGCTACCAGGTCAGCACAGGTCCTTGCCAATGCAAGAGCCCCAGCAAGATCAGAGGAACCACAGATTAGAGCCCAGCCAGCTGATCTCTCCTTTCTCAGAGAGGATGCTGAGGCCCAGAAAAGACAAAGGTCTTGCCCGGAGGTCACAGAACAAGGAAGCCGCAGTCAGGCCTGGGACCAGGTACTCTGGAGTCCCATGCCCTCTCCATAGCCCAAACTTGGCCAAAGCCAGAGGGATGTGGGGAA
>SJYV01051935.1:0-14355 GCA_006410875.1 Neotragus pygmaeus | reverse complement strand
TCTCGCCCCCCCACCTCCCTGGGGAGGATGCACCCTGGGCACCACCCCCCCTCCATGCCGTGAAGACCCCCTTTGCTCCCACTCAGCCTGGAACATGTTCTCAGGAGGCTGTTTCACTTCTTGGACTTTGAGACCAAGAGATTTATGGGCTGAAGTTTTGTGTTTTCTTTTTTCTTTTCCAGGGGAACTGTCTTTTGAATGATCGTGTAATTAAGATGCTAATGGCTGTTTATAGAACCTTCTCCTTCTGAGTCCAACTGCTTTCTGAATAATAAGGACGGTCCTCTTTGTTATGGTGGAGAGTAGCATTGAGAGCAAAATCCTTCATTAAATCATGGTTTGCATCTTTTTTCCTCCTTACACTAAAAGGAATTTACTAATGCTCATTAATTTTTTGTGGTGTGAATAAATTGCAGGCAATACTTCTGCTCACAGCCCATTTCCTTCGTGAGTGAGAATAAACACCTTCCTGCCCTCCTTGCTGGGCCCTTGGAAGGTGCCTGAAGAGAACAGCTTCTTAATCAAAGTCTTAAAAGAAGATGCTTTGCCGACCGCCTTCAGAAAAACATGTCGTGAGTCGGCGGGGTTGGAGCAAGGTCAGCCTGTGGCTGCGGCTCTGGGATTGGAAGCAAAGCTCGCCCGCGGCCCCGTCCTCCCGGGACTGGCTGACCCCCCAGAGGCAGGCCCGTGCTTGGCCGCGGGGACGGGGCCAGCATCCTGCTCCTTCTGGGGGCGGATCTGAGGTGACCCGCAAAGGTGACCGAGAGCCCCTGGCAGGCCTGGGCACAGTGCCAGGCTCCTGCTCCATCCCTCCATCCTGAAGAGGCTGCCACATTTCCTTAGAGTCAAAGCAGTCACGATCCTTCCCGAATCCTTTTCCCTGGCTGCTTCCGGCCCAAACCCCACCTCGGGGGAGGCCGCCCATGGTCCCTCGCAGGGCCGCTGGGGAGGCCGCCCACGGTCCCTCGCAGGGCCACTGGGTGGTTATATCTGACCAACAAAAGCCCGGTGAGCAGGGACGCAGAGCTGGACAAAACCTCCCTGCGGCTACTGTATGTGCAGGGGGCCCCACCTACACCCAGAACTGTGTTTTCTCCTGGTCTGGAACCAGAAGTCCTAAAGCAAGGTGTCAGCAGTGCTGTGCTCTCTTGGAGGCTCGAGGGAGGGTCCTTCACCTCCTCCAGTCTCCAAAGTTGGCCGGGGCTCCTTGGCTTGTGGCCACAACACACCAGCACAGAGTATGCCCAGTGCTGAGGCTTAACCAGGATTCTGTGACCTCACCTCCCACTTGGTTCAGAAAGCTTCTGCTCTTTCAAAGGCTAAAGTTTTTATTTACCCCTTTTTTCATTATAAATACAAGGATTTTTCTAATTGGTATCCCATTTAGCCTATAGACTTTGACCTATGTCTTGCAGTTAGAAAAAAAAAAAAAATCACCTGGACATTAAATACAATTCTTACTTCACTCTTCAGCCTACCCAACTATCCCACACTCTGGAATTACTGCCTTTTTAGACACAGTAAAAAACCAAAGAGAAATTTACCCGGGATCCTGTCACGTCCACGAATTTTTCCTCATCTTTCTAAGTTCCCTCTCAGGGTCTGTCCATACACAAGTATAATTCTTATGACACATTCATTTCGCACTAATTCTCTATTACTTTTCAGGGCTTCCCTGGTGGCTCAGTGGTAAAGAATCCTCCTGCCAATGAAGGAGAGGCGAGTTCAGTCCCTGGTTCAGGAAATCCCCTGGAGAAGGAAATGGCCACCCACTCCAGTGTTCTTGCCTGGAGAATTCCGTGGACGGAGGAGCCTGGCGAGCTACAGTCCACAGGGTTGCAAAGAGTCAAACGTGACTCAGCAACTGAAAAATGACAGACAGAAACTTAATTCTACAAAAATAGCCGTTCATTATTTTTGCCGTATAGTCTTCACAATCTGTTTTTGCTTGAAAAGTTCTGAATAAAAGACAAAAACATGTATCAGTTAAAATCCTATCATTTAACAGCGATCACAGGGATTTTCTGCCAGGACAGGACCAGGTGTTTGTGTCTCACCAACTCCCTTTGCTCTGCACTCACAGAAGTCGCGGACAAGGTGCGAACAGAGAAAATGTGAAGACATCGTTTCTGAAGCCAGGAGATGCACCTGTGCGGCTTCATTCAGGAGCGGGCGGGGGCGTGTGGCTCTGGAGGGGAGTGATCGAAGGCCGCTGGTCTCCAGGGCACACAGGCCGGTGAGGCCGGGGTATCAGACCAGAGAGCGAGCCAGGCTGTAGCCAAGGGGTGGGGAGGGACCGATGGAGCAAGACTGGAGGCGACTTGCTCTGGGATCCAGCAACCTAGTCGGAGTGGAGCGGCAGGCCTGGGGACCTGACAACAGGCAGAACCGAGGGCTGGGATCTGAGCCTGGCTCCCACCAGCATCTCGCATGAGCCCGTCCTTTCTCCAGCATCCTTGCCAGCCCAGCATGTGATCCTGCGTAAGACCAGGAACTGGATGCACTGCAGGGGGAGTGGAGGCCCGTCCTCAGACGGCAGAGGTGAGCGCAGGAAAAAGGCAGGAGGGGAGGAGGAGAGAGACACAGACAGAGGGGAAATGGCCCCAAACTCCACTCGGATCTGAGGCCAAAGCCGAGAAAGGCCGACAGCAGTGTGATTCTGAGAGATATGGCCAAGAAAACGTAAAGATCAATCCTGTATATTCTTTGGAAGGACTGATGCTGAAGCTGAAACACCAATACTTTGGCCACCCGATGTGAAGAGCCCACTCACTGTAAAAGACCCTGAGGCTGGGAAAGATTGAGGGCAGGAGGAGAAGGGGATGACAGAGGATGAGGTGGTTGGTTGGCATCACTGACTTGGTGGACATGAGTCTGACCAAACTCCGGGAGACAGTGGAGGACAGAAAAGGCGTGCTGTATTCTGTGGGGTCACAGAGAGTTGGACAGGAAGAAACAGATGCTTGTCATATCAACTGTGGTTCTGGGGAGGGGGGAAATATAAGTCCCTCTGAAAATCCATATTGAAAACTTCATGTAGAAGGTTTATGGCGTGAACGTGCATTTTTTGTAGAGTCCTACAGCACTGTTGGAGGAGGAAATGGCAACCTACTCCCGTATTCTTGCCTGGAGAATCCCATGAACAGAGAAGCCTGGTGGGCTGCAGCTCATGGGGTCGCAAAGAGTCACGACTGAGGGACTAACACGACAACAGCCCTGTAGCTGGCTGGTTTTAGACATGGTCCCAGGTTCACGGGGCTGGAGGGTCCTGGCTGAACAAAATGCACTATTCTCCATATTGTACATCCACAAAGCCCACCTCAGGATTTGCCCAGTGAGTGGCCCATAAACACACAAAGACATAGAATACCACTGGGTAGAGATGTACACACACACGTGTGCGTGCGTGCACACACACACACAGCAGCAACAGCACCTCCCTACAGACTTCAGGTGTGGGGCGCTGGCAGGCAGGGATTGTAAATACATATGTGTTGTGCGTTCAGTGTAAGAGGCAATCTAATTTAAAACACAAAATCCATTTGAAATGTGTGTGTGCTCAGTCCTGTCCAGCTCTTTGCGACCCCATGGACTGTATCCCACGAGGCTCCTCTGTCCATGGGATTTTCCAGGCAAGAATACTGCAGTGGGTTGCCATTTCCTTCTCCAGGGGATCTTCCACACTCAGGGATTGGACCCGCATATCTTGCGTCACCTGCATGGCAGGTGGATTCTTTACCGCTGAGCCACCTGGGAACGTGGGCAGGGAAGGAAGCACTGCTAAAGATAGGAGCTTGGTAACCAAGCAGACAAGAACTCCTAGAGATGAAAACTGCTTCAACTAACATGAAAGGCCGAATGCAGGGAAGAAATATCAGAGAGCTTGAGAAGGAGACGGATTTGGAAAGAGAGGAGAGAGCAAATCAAGTGGGAGGAGACATCAGGAAGGCGGATCCCGCTGACAGATAACTGGTTTCTGGATTGTGGGGGAGGGACCCATCCGCACACTTGGAGACACGGTGAGAGCAGGTGGAGAGGCCTTGGGTAAGTGATAGGGCCTTTCAAGGCATGTCACCTTTCAGCTGCACTCCTGCTCTGGACAAGGGAAAGGCTCCTCGCTGTGCCCTTATAGTACTTGTTTAGAAGACTCCTGCTTGAAAACCCTCTCTGGAAAATGGGGACATAGTTTCCTTATAAACTTTATTTTGTAAAATATGATAAATTTGCATTTAATTTTACATATATATTCTTAAACTCAAATTCAACTTTGAAACACTCTGCCATGATGTTTCTAGTTATATCCAGATTTTCTCAGGACTGGTGTTCCTTGGATGCATGGACTATCTGCCCTGACCGACATCCTCCCCAAGGCAGTGCCGACTGTCTTCCTATGCCTTGCAATCAGACGGCTGAAAAGTGGTGGATTTTTCTTATTTTTGGTTGAATTCCATTACTTTTGCATACTTGTGAGCATCCTTTCATGTATTCAGTGAAAAAAAGAAAAGTCGCTTCAGTTGTGTCCAGCTCTTTGGGACCCCCTGGACTGCAGCCCGCCAGTCTCCTCTGTTTGTGGAATTCTCCAGGCAGGAGCACTGGAGTGGCTAGCCATTCCCTTCTCCAGGAGATCTTCCCCAACCCGGGGACTGAACCTGGGTCTCCTGAATTGCAAGCAGGTGCTTTACTGTCTGAGCCACCAGGGAAACGCCACTAATTTTGAATAAGGCTGAGCATCCTTTCATGCATTCAATAAACCTTTGTATTTCTCTTATCTGAGAGTTGCCTGTCTTGGTTCTTGGCCTGAGTTTCTTTGGGGTTGTTCACCTTTTACTTTGGGCTTGTACACACGTAAATTGTAGCACCACGAGCTACTGGTCATGTATATTGAAAATCATTTCCTTCTCTGTTATTTGTATTCTCTATTTGCTTCTGACATTTTAATCTTTAAATATTGTGTTTCTATATAGTAAAGGTCCATCTTCCTTGCACCTTTGTCAAAACAGAAAGCAGTGATTCATCCATGTAAGGGTTTGATCCTAGACTCTATTCCGTTCCCTGGGTCAATTTGAATATCTTGATATCAGCAGGAGAAGGAAATGGCACCCCACTCCAGTATCCTTGCCTGGAGAATCTCACGGACAGAAGGGCCTGGCGGGCTACAGTCCACGGGGTCGCAAGAGCTGGACACGACTCAGTGACTACACCAGCCCTGGCAATGGGACACCATCTTCCTGACTCTAGCTCTAGAGTCAGCATTTAGTACTAAAATCAGGCAGCAAATTCCTCTGATTGTGTTCTCTTTTGAAAATGCTTTTAGCCATTCTTGTCCCTTTGCTCTCTTTAACAAATGTTAGAACAGGCCACAAAATTTCTGCTGGCATTTTGATCGCAATCGTATATAAACCTATTGATCATTTTGGGGAGATGAAAATCTTTAGTGTGTTAGTCTTTCAGTCCACTACCAGCATATATCTTCCATGTCGTTAGGCCTTTTGTTGATTTCTTTAATCAGAATTTTATAGTTTTCAGAGTAGAGTATCTCACCTACATGGTCATTCCTATGTATCTTATATTTTTGCTGCTTTTGTAAACGGTGTTTTTAAACTTCAACTCCAGAGGTCATTGCTAGTATATAGTAACGACATTCATTTTGTGCATGCATCTTATATTTTGCAATCTTGCTAAACTTACTTGTTAGTGAAGGAGTTTCCTATAAATTCATTTCATGGTGGTGAATTCTTTCAGCTTTCAAATGTCAGAAAAAAAACGTTCTCGTCTTCATTTGCAAAAGCTGTCTCACTCGATGTAAAAATCCAGGGTCATACTTTTCCTTTCGTTATTTTAAGAATGCGGTCCTCCTGACTTCTAGCTCGGCTGTTTGCTCTCGCGATGAACCTGCCGTCATCTTCATCTTTGTCCTTCTGTAGGTATATGACTTTTACCTGGCTGCTCTTCAGACTTCCTCTTTATTGATAGTTGTGAACAATTTCACGAGGATGCATCTGAGTCGTCTTCTTATTTCTTTAACTTGGGGTTCATTGAACTTCTTGGATCTGTGGGTTTTGGGTTTCCATGAAATTTGCAAAAAGTTCAGCCACTGTTTTTTCAAAAGTACTTCCCTGTCTCCCCTCTGTGGGGATCCCAAGAACATGCCTCAGGCTGCTGAAAGCTTTCTTACAGTCCACTGATGCTCTGTCAATATTTTATGTCTTTTCCTCTATACATTTTAATTTAGTTTCTATTGCCATATTCTCACAATCTCTAATATTTTCTTCTACAAGTTCTAACCTACCATTATCCCATTTAGTACATTTTTTATCTCCTGCATTGTAGATTTCACCTCACACTTTCAGCCTGGGTCTTTTAGCATCTTCCCTTTGCCTGTTTACCATGGTCAGTCTTTAGTACTTGGAACTATGATGTGCAGTTACCACGACTACTGTCAAGTCCTTTCCCACTCATCCTAATATCAGTGTTACTTATGACTTGGTTTCCACTGACTGGTTTCCCTCTTCATCTGGGGCTGAAATTTCTGCTTCTTTGTATGCCTGCTCATTTTTGATTAGGTGCCAGACATTATTAATCTTACCTTGCTGAGTGTCAAATATTTTTAAATTCTTAACATGGTCTTGAGCTTTGTTCTGACGTATAGTTATGATACTTGGATGCAATTTTATTCTTTCAGGAATTATTTCACATTTATTAGGCAGGACCAGAGCATCACTGAGTTAGGGAAAATTTCCCCTATTACTGGGGCATGATCTTTCAGAGCAATCATCTAATGCCCCATAAATCAGGAGGCTTTTAGCTGACTGCTGGGAACAGGTAATGTTCCTGGCCCGGTGTGAGTGTTGGGTGTTTTCCTCGTTGCCTCTTTGAATCCTTCCTCCCTGAAGTTGGGTACTTTCTTCACTCTCACACACTGATCAGGATTCTGCCCTTTCTTTCTGTGAAATCTGTTAAACCCTGTCCTACAAACTCCAGCTGCTGCAGTCAGCTTGGATTCTAGGTTCTGTCTGCTCCCCTCGGGGCCTGTGCCGGATGCCCCGAGGCTTCTCCTTCTCTGTACTCCGCTTGGCAGGAAACTCTCCAGGCTGGAGCAGCTTAGGGGACAGCTCACTGGTTTCCTGTCTCTCAGGGATGCCTGCCCTTCATTGCCTGATGTCCAGTGTCTTGAAAACCATGCTTGACTTTTTTTGTTTTTAATTTCTATTGCAATATAGTTGGTTTGGGCTTCCTAGATGGTGCTAGGGGCAAAGAACTTGCCTGCCGATGCAGGAGACACAAGAGATGCAGGTTCGATCTCTGGGTGGGTAAGATCCCTGGAAGAGGGCACGGCTACCCACTCTAGTATTCTTGCCTGAAGAATCCCAAGGACAGGGGAGCCTGGCAGGCTACAGTCAGTCCATAGAGTTGTAAAAAGTCTGATGAAACTGAAGCAACTTAGCACACACACATAGTTGCTTTACAATGTGCATGAGTGTCTGCTATACAGCAAATTGAATCAGCTATACATGCATATACAGATATCCCTTCTTTTTTAGGTTTCCTTCCCATTTAGTCACCACCAGGCATTGAGTAGAGCTCCCTGAGCTATGCAGTGGGTTCTCATTCATTATCTATTTGACACCTCGTAATGTATATAAGTCGATGCACCGTGTTTCCTTTTCATTGTTCATGTATTATCTGGTTTTATTGTTAATTCAAGCAAGAGGTTAAATCTGATCCCTTAAACTCCATCTCTGTCTTAACTGAACACCGACTCTGGCTCTCATGCTGAGCTTACTTTTAAGATGTGATGATGTAGAAAATAAGCATGCATGCGTCTTTACGGATGTGAATGAATGAATAAACAAACAGGAGAGAAGAGACAAGTCCTCACTGGAGAAGAATTTCAAGCCCTATATGTAAGTGATCTGCCCTCTGGAAGGTAAAGGCTCATCCCCAAGGGTGGGTTAGGCTCAGGGGCTGGTTCCCAAAGGCTAGGCCAGGAAGGGAAGAGCGGGGACTGTACCGTGAGAGGCTTGGCACATGCCGCCATGGCCGAGGGATGAGTCGGCGTCACCAACAGTCAGCTGTGGGACAGCACGCGCCCGCGGGGTGATGTGACCGGCGGGGCGCCTCTCGCACTATGATCTCCAGAAACCCATAGCCCTGTCTAATTACGAGAGAAACCACAGAAAAACCCAGGTTCAAGGACACGCTACAGGGTACACAACCTGTGCTCTTCAAGACTTCCCAGGCCATAAACAGCAGGCAGAGACAGGGAGTCTGTAGCAGACAGAGGGCTGGGGAGGCCTGGCCACGAAGCATCACATGGGATCCTGCGTTATAGCCTAGAGGAGAAAGAGGACATTAATGGAAACATTGGTGAATAAGCCGGAGTTTCATGTTAAAAAACGGTTTGAAACACAGCCCAAACTGCAGCACAGAGAGGAAAGGACAGACTCGCCAATAAACGGAGTGAGATCAATTGGATATCTGTATGGATTCCTACTCTTTACCTTACATAAAAATCAATTTCAGATGGATTACAGGTCTAAATGTGAGAACAAGGAAACTTTTAGAAGAAAGCATATCTTTACAGTCTTAGTGTAGGCAGATTTCTTAACCAAGACCTAAACTGGGAAAGTGGAGGAAGTGGATTATAGTGAAAATAAGAACCTCTGTTTATCAGAAGAACCCATGAGGGGAGTGAGAAGGCAGCTGGCGGACTGGGAGGAGATATTCACCACACATGTGTCCAACATAGGACTCACATCTGCGCTATGGAAGAGCTTCAAATGGACACGGAAGAAGAGACAGCCCGATAGAAAACGGCAAACTGGTTCACAGAAATGGGCTTCCAAGAGGCCTCTGCGACTCTGGTGAGTTCTCACGGTCTGTGCACCAGAACAGGGAAAACTCCGGGTGGTGGTGAGGGAACGGGGTGACGCCGTCTCTTACTTCCTGCTGCGGAGGTGTGCCCCCAGTCGCCTTGGGGAACCGCTCGGCAGTGCCTGCTGAAGCCTCAGCTGAGAACACTCTGGGGGAGCCACTTCATTCCCAGGCGTGGGCCCAGTAGACACACGGGCGTGTGCTCACCAAGAAGCACACGAGAAACGTCAGAGCAGGGCTTCTGGTGTCCCCCAGTGGGTGGCCGCCTACCTGCTCATCAGTAGAATGGGCGCAGACGTGACCTGTTGCCATGATGGACCCATGACGGCGTTAGAGAGGATGAGGCACAGCCTCGCCTAGCAACGTCGGGGAGTCACACCGACACTCCTCTTAGGACAAGCAGCTGGACATAGACGACACGTGTGTTGGAGCCCGTTTACCTAAAGCATAAGCCATGAGAGAGCAGTCCGTGCTGCAAAAGGCAGTCAGGTACCTTTAAGTGTGGGTGGGTGATGAGTGACCAGAGAACCAAGGTCCCCTGGCGGAGCGGCGGGGTGACCGTGTCCTGCTTCTTGACCTGAGTCTTCATTCCAAGGGTGGATACTATCTGTGAAAATTCAGCAAACCAGACCATTTGATACCTTTTCTTTTGTGTAGCAAAACATTGTTAGAAGAGATTTTTTTAATGTCATATTTTGATTTGCCAAAACTTGTTTGAGAGTCCGAGGATGTTTATTATTTTCCTCCCTATTTTTGTCTCACATTTGAGATAACTTTAATAAAATAAATACACAGAGAAAATGAGCAGTGAAAATTTCCTATCTTCGTATCTGCCTAACTCTCTCTCCAAATCTCTGAAAGGAAACTTCAGATATTAATTTTGTGTTCAGAATTCTGTCTTTTTCTCTGGAAATTTTGGTCTCATTAACATAGACTATTGGAGTTCGGGGATATCTTAAGTATTGCTTAATAAAAATTACTACTCTGGTCCATGATTTCCGAACGGTATTCTCACTCTTCTTTACTTCTTATGATTTTTAAACAATTGCAGATCACATGAAAAGATGGAAATCTTAATGTCCAAACCGGATAATAATAGTAAAAGAAGAAACACATTATATAATTATATGTTAATTTCATTTCTACATCTAGATGCAAACGTCTTCAATAAAATGTAGAGATGAAATCAACCATTAGTGTGTCTAAAAGGGTAACCACTCACAGATAAGCAGTTTGTTCCAGGAGCCGAGAAGCTGGCTGGGGGATGCCACTCATCCTCACGGCTGCTGCTCTGAACAGCTCAAGGCCGTCTTCCTCGGAACCCCTTCCTTCCTCCCTGGATGAGACGTGGTCTCTGTTCCGAGATCTGGTCTCTGCTCTGGTTACATTCAGACCTTCAGCAGCCATGAGGTCTGGCTTAAGCCCTCATCCAAAGTAGCCCTTCTCCCTGGTGGCATCTCTGGTGGGGCTGTCAGGAGGTTTATGGTGGGACAGGTACCCCTGGCTTCTCTCGATTTTCTGTCCCCTTCTTGTAACTGCTCTTCTAGGTCCTGCCGGGTCTGCCCAGAGCTACTGTGGGCCAGAGAGCAAGGGCAGAGGCTCGGGGCTGCAGGATCTCTGATGGGGTGTTGATGACTTGCCTTCAGATGTCTTGGGCATCTTCCCGTGAGACCTTAAGTCCAGCCTCTGGAGCGGGTGGCAGCCCTCACCTCGGCGGCCGTCTACAGCCCTTCACCACCCAGCTCTGCATCACGTTCCCCCGGGCAGGGCATCCCCACAGGGCTCAGGCCTGGCTCTCAGCCACGAGCCGGGGAATCATGGCCCCGTGTCCCCAGCGGGCGACAGGCCCTCTGCTTCCTCAGGGCCCCCCTTTCTCTTTGCCTGACCAGACAGCAGTACTGAGTCATGGTCAATGTCAGACCACCTGGCCTTCAATCCTGGCATTTCCTTTTCCCACCTACAAGACGAGGGGCCAGTCCTTAACCCCTCAGTGGCTCATCTTCCTCATTGGTTGATGGAGATGGATGATAGCCCCCCCTTGGAGTTTCTTGGGAGAATAGAGGTGTGCATGGTCCTCAGACCAATGCTGGCAGGTGACACAGGCCCCAAACCTCAGGATCAGCCAGCATCGCGGTGTCTTCTGCTGCCCCCAGCCCTCAAAGCCCATTCCTCCGCATTAGACTTTTTCAGGCCCAAACAGCCCCCGGGCTCTGTGTTCCGTTAGAGGGGCCAGGGGCCAGGCCTACGGCTGTGTTGCTCCAGCACGTCTCCTGGCGCTTGGGCCCCAAGCCCTAACCCCACCCTGGGATCCAGTGACCCCTCTGCAGTTCTCTCCCACAAAGCAGAGCGACAGCAGAGGGCTTCGCAAGCCTGGGGCTCCGGTGCGCACTCACTTCTCAGAGTGGGGGAGCCGTGTGTCCTCTGGACCCTCCCGGGTGGGTGAGCAGCATCACCAGGCGGAGCGACTCTCATGTCTCACCACGACCTGGAGCCCTCCCTCTGTTGCATCCCCAGGTGGCCCTGGCACTTCATCAACACTGAGCACTGGACCCCCGGCCAAGCAAACTGGCAGCTGTGTCCTGCATCCAGACTCTCTGCTGGTGGGTCCATCTCAGAGAAGTCAGCCTGGCACAGCTTTCTGTCCCTCCCCCCCGCCCCACACCCNATTTCCACACATCCCCCCGGCTGCTGGCTGTAGAAGTGGGGAAGACACGGTACATTTGGTGTGCAGTAAGCCCCCCTCTTTGATTTATTCTCTGAACCCTACTTTTCGGGGGCTGCTGGGCCTTGAGTCCAGTCCTGGGTCTGGAAGCCGTGAGAAGCTGTCAGGGGGCTTCCCGAGAATCAGTAGCTTCTTGCAAAGTAATCACCTCCTTCCCAATCAAGGCTCTTACTTCAACAGCAGAGCCCCTGTGGCCTGGAGAATTCAGCTTTTGTCATAACGTGGCCACTGGCGTGTGAGCCTCTGGGTTTGGTTTTAGGGATCTCGGCTCTGCAGCATTGGGAGAGGGGGCCCCCTTCTAGGGCAGATGCGGGGTCTTCTGGTTGTATGTGCTGTGTGAACCAAGAGGTCTCTCGCCACACTTTACTGAACACAATTAGGAACAACCAACCAATCTTGTTACACCATTAGTTCAACAAAACATCCTGAAGTCCTAAGTCACAAGTCATCCAGAGCCTGGCCCCTCGTCCATGTTTGATCAGGAGCATCCAATCCTGAAGCTTTTGGTGTCTCTGCTGCCACATTGCACCACAGTGACAGAGCCAGTAACGCCTGTAAATCAAATCAGATTCAAAAAGCAGTTCCAGAAGGCCTGGAACCTGTTCAGAAAGCGTATCCTTAAGATTTCATTCCTCCAGAAGCACTCTTCCTTATCAAAGCATTCTCCCAAAAACACAGCAAATAGGACAGGAAATAATCCTTTGCATTTGTAGGAAAGTCTGAAATCCGTAGGGAGGCCGGTAGACGAGGGACCCAGGCAGGACTTAATGCTAAACTCTTGAGGCAGAATTTGTTCTTCTGCAGGAAATCTCAGTTAGGCTTCAAAATCCTTCAACTGATTGGATGAGGGCCACCCACACAGACGAGTCATCTTCCTCAGAGTCAACCAACTGTAGATGTCAACCACATCCACAAAATATTTTTATGGAAGGGCCCAAACTCATGTTTGGTAAGATAACTGGGAACTGGAACCCAGCTAAGCTGACACAGAGGACCCCCCTTCACAGGGACTAATTTTGAACATGTTTTTGTGTTCCATTGATCTGTTTGTGTCTCTGTGAAGATGTCAGACTGTTGTGATTGAAGGAGTTACTTATACTTCATGTTAAAAATAGCTATTCCAGGATAGTCTATCTTCTATGTGCAACTTTGAATTACCTGGTCCTGTTCCCCAAAATGCCCTTTAAGGATCTGATTGCAATACTAGTTAATGTACAACTTACCTAGAAAGGACCCATACTCTTTTGCCAACCACACAATTCCGTTGCCAGAAAACCAGAGACCGTACTGAAAATACCATTAA
The DNA here is from genome assembly GCA_006410875.1 of Neotragus pygmaeus. Taxonomy (NCBI): domain Eukaryota; kingdom Metazoa; phylum Chordata; class Mammalia; order Artiodactyla; family Bovidae; genus Neotragus; species Neotragus pygmaeus. The sequence continues at coordinate 1,456 of SJYV01051935.1, read as the reverse complement.
AATCGTACAGGATGTGGCAAAACAGCTGGAGGACAGGGTACGTGAACAGAAAACGCTGCTTCCCAGAAACTTCCAATTGCAAACGGAGGCAGATGGAAAATTCCATCCATAATAACGAAATAACTGTACAATTTCTAAGAATACATTTAGCCAGAAGGGATAGCAGTGACATGTGGAGAAGCATGCCGCTGCTTTTGCTCATTCTTGTGACCCTGTAGACGGTAGCCCACCAGGCTTCTCTGTCCATGGCATTTCCCAGGAAAGAATATCAGAGTGGGTTGCCATTTCCTTCTCCAGGGGGTTCTATAACGTCTGACTAAGTGGCGGGGGATGTGTCTTTTCTGGGTGGTGGCTCTCGGGTACCCGGGCAGGCAGACACTCAGGTCAGGGGGCACTCTGGAAACTCCCTCATGGTGGGATGACTACACTGGCAGGGATACTGGAGACGAAACAGGCCCATGCGCCTGTGGGCCCACGAGGGTCCCTCCAGCCTCTGCGTTTTAGACCTAGTTCTTTAAACTCCATGGATCTCAGTGTTCTTCCTTGAAAAATGGTCTTATAACACTTGCTTCTTTACCTATATGATTTTTCAGGGATTGCGTGGGATGTTCAATGGAAACCACTGTGTAATCTGCAAGGTAAGTTTCCATGGCTGGAGAGTCAATGTCATGATGGAGCGTGGGTCCTACCACGTGGTGTCTGCCGGTGGGCCTGTGCCCATGGGTGAGCGTTCTTCACTTAAAGAATATCTCAGTTGATAATCCCTCCTTATGATTTCTCAAGAGAAAACTTGGCACTTTCTAAAACCATGCTGTGGAGACAATTCTCTGGACAATTTTTTTTTTTGTTAACCAGTGGGCATCTTTTCAGGGCTCCCCACCTGCTCTACCAAGGGAACATTTCATGCAAAGATGGGCACAATAAAGGACAGAAAGAGTATGGACCTAACAGAAGCAGAGGATATTAGAAGAAGTGACAAGAATTCACAGAACTCCACAAAAGAGATCATAATGACCCAGATAACCACAATGGTGTGATCACTCACTTAAAGCCAGACATCCTAGAATGCAAAGTCAAGTGGGCCTTAGGAAGCATCACTCGAACAAAGGTAGTGGAGGTGGTGGAATTCCAGCTGAGCTATTTCAAATCCTAAAAGATGATGCTGTGAAAGTTCTGCACTCAATCTGCCAGCAAATTTGGGAAACTCAGCAGGGGCCACAGGACTGGAAAAGGATTTCATTCGAATCCCAAAGAAAGGCAATGTCAAAAATGCTCAAACTACCGCACAGTTGCACTCATCTCACCCACAAGCAAAGTAACACACAAAATTCTCCAAGCTACACTTCAACAGTATGTTAACTGAGCACTTCCAGATGTTCGAGCTGGATTTAGAAAAGGCAGAGGAACCAGAGATCAAATTGCCAACATCTATTGGATCATAGAAATATCAAGAGAA
>SJYV01051933.1:0-29358 GCA_006410875.1 Neotragus pygmaeus | reverse complement strand
TTCCGCTCATCTGCTCTGCGTCTCACGTTTAGTTCCCAGCCTGAAAACAGAGAATATGGTCAATCTGCCATCCTTAAAAATTGACAGACATCTAGGGCCTGGATTTCCCTCTTCTCCCCAGGTGCTGCCTCCAGCCACAGCCACTGTGCTCACACCTTTGGTGGAGCCTTTGGCCAACACGGGGGAAGTGTTATTTGTGGGGAGGGAGGAAGCTCACACAGATAAGAGGTTTGAGAAAATGTGGCTTCACGTCTCTTTTCTTTGAAGATCGTTGGTTAGAACGTTGACTGAGCGACTCAGTCCTGGTCACCTTGCTGCAGTTTCTACCCTTCTTTGCTGTGCTCCCTTCCCCTGGTCTCAGTAGGTGCCTTTGCCCAGGGCTGAGCTGTGGACCGGTTTGGAGGTAGATAATTCTTTGGGTGATGCTTTTGAGAGTCAGCTTTCCGAATTTCCCCACATTTGGCACCTTTGCCCTCTTTCTCCTTCATCACTAAGCATTTGTATCCAAGTGTAGTAAGGTCAAAATGAATAAGGAGGGCAGTCTTTTCAAAAGAAAATTGCAGCAGGTAGGCTGGGGGTGATCATCAGGCATTTCTAGCATTAGCTAAATATTTACGGAGTTAGACTTCCTCTCCCTGGGGTTGTCATAATACTGAAGCCAGGGCTAAGGATAAGTGCTCGATTCTCTGTACTCATACAGGCTGATACAAGGTGCAGCTTGTACCCGGATGGACTGGCGCCAGGTTGGTGATACACTCTGTTGTCACTGATTGTGACTGGTGGATACCCACCAGCCGCCAGTCTGGTCTTCAGGCCTTCCGGACAAGCTCTGCCATTGCCCTGCTCCTCCTGCCATGGTTGTGGATTTTACCGGTCTTTTTCTTTTTCGTTGTTGTTGGCCATACTGGAGTCCGGCCCTGTTCACTCTCCCCTCCTCCTGCACTAGATGAATTAGCTGAGCCTTGATATCCTCATTTGTAAACGGAAGGGCTCTTCCCTCTATTTTTGTTATTCTGTGAAATGAAATAAAAGCTTTCTCATTATGACTTGGTAATAAATGGAGATTGGGAAGAGACTCCATTATTGTGTTACATGATACTCAGCTCCGTGGATTTCAAGTTAACGTGTGAATGCCAAATATAAAGCCTCCTTTCTTCTTTTGCCGATGTTTTCCTACTTAACATAATCGTATAAATGAGAGTGGCACATTGCTGGAATAATGTGATTTTTGATCCTCGGTTATTTTATCAAGAAGATCAAGCACATTATGCCACTTGATAAGACTTCGGTCTCATTTTTAACCGAATNGTTCCTACTTAGCATAATCGTATAAATGAGAGTGGCACATTGCTGGAATAATGTGATTTTTGATCCTCGGTTATTTTATCAAGAAGATCAAGCACATTACGCCACTTGATAAGACTTCGGTCTCATTTTTAACCGAATAAACCACTTCTTAGGAAATTAAAATGTTTTAGATTGAGACTCATCAGTCTCATAGAGGAAGAAATGAAATGCTAAACCAAGAATTCACAAGAGGCAAAAGAGAATTGGGCTGATTTTAACCAGGTTTGAGTCTACAGGCAGAATTTAACAAGGGTATTGATCAGAAAGAACAGGAATAACAAACAAGGGTCCATCTGGCAAAAAAGAGGTGAGCCAGGATGGTGGCAAAACCTGAGAAATCTCCCAGAAATTATGTTTCTCTGGCATAGAACTAGGAACAGTTGTAGTTCTGTTTAAGTCTTCAATGGTGGATACTTGTCTGGTTGGCTCTACCCTGTGAGGCTGAGTTTGGGCTCTGGGTGTCACTGGTGCCGTTGCCCACACAGGAGCCCTTGGTCTTCTTATTTTCCTGTAGGACAGAGTCCCTCGGCGGGGGGGAGTGAGCTCAATGGCACTGATCTCTCCTGGTGAGCCCTAGCGCACGCTGTGCATCCTCTGTTGGTGGCCAGGCCTCTGGGGAGCGACCCTGCCAGGAAGGGCTTTGCTGCGTTCCCAGCGTGGGCCACCTTCCAGCATTGGTCTTCTGTTACTTTGTGCCTGTTGTATGTCATACACAGGGCTAGGGCATTTTAGATGTGATCTTTTTGAAAGCCAGAAAGGTTCTGCCAGTTAGGTGTTATCTCTGTTTGCCAGAAAAGGAAATTGAGACTCAGAAAAGAACAGAAGTTTGTATGGCCAGTTGCATGGCAAAGCTGCGGGTTGGATCCAGCTCTGTTTCACTGTAAATCTCTTGCTCTTTCTATCACAAGTAACAGATGTTACCCTAGAAAGATGAACTCTTTTGTAGTTTTAATCCTGCCTTTTCAGTGGCCCTGTATTCATGCTTGATTGCCACTGAATGATAGAAATGTTGGGACTAGAGAAAGAAGACATGGGTCATCAGAAGAGGACATGACACTCAGATAAGATGTGGTTGTGAAAGCTAATGCTTTTGAGCATAAGCAAATGCTATAGTTCTGCCTAGAATCTTCTAAATTGCTTTTGACTGTCTGAGTCTTTTTAATTGGATACCTAAGCAATTCCAGACTATAAAGAAAGCTGGGCGCCAAAGAATCAATGCTTTTGAACTATGGTGTTGGAGAAGACTCTTGAGAGTCTCTTGGACAGCAAGGAGATCCAACCAGTCCATCCTAAAGGAAATCAGTCTTGACATTCATTGGAAAGACCGATGCTGAAACTGAAGCTCCAGTACTTTGGCCACCTGACTCAGAGAACTGACTCTTTGGAAAAGACCCTGATGCTGGGAAAGATTGAAGGCAGGAGGAGAAGGGGACGACAGAGGATGAGATGGCTGGATGGCATTACCAACATGAGTTTGAATAAACTCCGGGAGTTGGTGATGGTCAGGGAGGCCTGGCTTGCTGCAGTCCATGGGGTCTCAAAGAGTGGGACACAACTGAGCAACTGAACTGAGCTGAACTGAAGCAATTCCAACCTTTTTTTTTGGTGTGGGAGGCAACTAGATCTTCGTGAAAGAATGGGAACTATGAAATGATGTTAACTTTGCAGAATGTCTGTAGATACAGAAGCATTTCTTGCTTCCCTTGGACCAAGCATGTTGGCCTAAACAGCTTTTATATAGTTCATCACTCCTTTGAGTGGATGGGAGAATGGTTCTAAGGGTGAAATTCCCTTTCTACCATTGTTCTGCTGGTTTTGTGGTTTACAAAGAACAAGGGACTCTTTTAAATGTTTTCATCAGCAAACTGTGGACTAGAATCATCGAAACAGAAGGATTCTTAGAAATCACTTGGATTATAAATTAAAATGTCCTCTACCAGCTAAGCAAAGCGTTTATACAGAGCCCATGTTAACTGAGGGCCTGCTCTGTGCTCGGCACAATGTGCTGGATCTTCCAGAAGTGCCCTCACTCGGCCAGCCACATCCCCAGCCTGCGGTCTCACAGCCTTTCCTGTTCCCTCGGCCAGCACATCCCCAGCCTTCGGTCTCATAGCCTTTCCTGTTCCCAAGCTCCCTGCTCCAAACACCTGAGCTTTTTCGAGTTCTGAGCATACAAAGCCCTTCCTTCCCTCTGAACCTTTGCCAGTGATGTTCCTTTGGCCTGGAATCCTCCTTCTCTGCTGTTTTCTTTAGCTGGCTTTTCTCATCTCTCCCCTCAGAGATGTTTTTTTTCATTCTTCCCAACCCCATCATGCTTTCTTTCTATACACTTTTCTATCCTCTGAACACATCACATTGGCGATTAATGTATTTTTTGCTGATTTGGTTTCTTTCTCTCCCACTAGGCTTTAAGCTATGTGAGGGCAAAGGCTATGTCTGATTGGTTCACCAGAACATCCTTAGCAAGTAGCATGACTCCTGACACACAGGAGGCAAGCACTCGATAAATATTTACTGATTTGGGAGTGTGTATTGTAATCCCAGGTTGATGCCCTGAAGGTCAGAGAGGTAATGTGCCTTCTCGAAGTCACGTATCCGGCAAATGACAGAGTTAATCCAGCGCTCACTTTGCTTTCCAGTGCTGATGACTTTTATTTAGAGAATGTAGGTTTTTTATGCCTCATTGATGGGATAATGGAAGCAGATTCTGTTAGCTGTTATAGTGATATTTAGCACAGAGTTAGAGTACCAAATGAGGCACCTGGACACCTCAGACCGAGAACACTTAGCAGGAGGAGAGAGCGTGTCCTCTAAAACTGGGAGCTCCCTGGGCTCAAGAGGCAGAGCTGTCCAAAGGCTAGCAGCACCATGACCAGAGAGAGGCCAGGGTTGACTTCCTTCTCTGTCCCAGAGCAGACAGCACGTGGCTTTGTCTTCTGAGAGTCCATGTGTCTGGAAGACTGATTTTGAACAGCCCTGTAGGTGAGCAAGAAGGCAGTTTGGTGGGCAAAGAACTGCATCTCATTTCCTGGATCTGAAATGACTTCTTTGCATGAAAGGCGACACTGAACATGGGCGGTTGGAGGCCAGAGGGCTCTAAAGAGATGGAAGGGACATCTGGAACAAGCTCTAGAAAGTGGGCTTTTGCTCTACTCCTGGATGCTGATGGAAGAGCCCATGTTCCCTTTATCTCCCATGAGAGGCTGTTACTGTGGTTTTGAAGTGCAAATCACTGATATTAGAGTGGCCTTGTTCTGCCTCTTGGCTCGCTGCGTCAGACCTGAGCTGGTGCCCCAAAGCCCCTCAGGAGTCCCTGCTTTGCCCAGGCCAAGCCCGCAGAGCTTCAGGAAGGGTGATATGCCTGCTGTCTTGGGCACCCACTTTCAGTTCTTCAGTTGATCTCTGGATTCTGCATTCAATCCTAATCTAAATGCTTTTAGATTAAAAACACATGGCTTGCTTTACCCTCTTGCTGCTGACGTCTTCTCTGATTTCTTATCGACTTCTTTTTCTGAAAGCCTTTTTTCCTGGGATAGGTCCTTGCATGAATACTTTGCTTTCCTCCTGGCTTCCTTCTCCAATACAGGGAAGGCTCCCAGGGAGGATTCCAAGCCTCACATGACATGCCATTCCTTCTAGACCAGGCTTCTAGACCTCTAGTGTCTCTCCATAGAGAGACTCAAATCACAGACAGTGACTCAGGAAGGGATTCAATGATCATCTCATGGGGCCTCCACCCTGGAGTCTGTGAAGCCCAAGGGGCTCTGACAAGTGAGAGGAAGGCTGAGGGAAGATGGAACTCCTTTCCCTTCCTGTCTACACTGCCATTCTTTACTTGCTTACGTATGGAACTTCCATCTAAGATACTGCTTGATTAAAGGGCTCCTGGCTTGAAAACATGATCTGATGACCTCTGGTCTAGTTCATATCCCCTACAAAGGCAATAATGATCAGAAAGAGAAAGAGATGGGAAAGGGAAAGAGGTGGGATTGTCCTGCAGAACCATGGGGTGGAAACTTGGGGGCAGGACCTGGCTTAACAGAGCATCAGAGGTAGGACCCCCATCTAGAGCTGAGGGGCTGCCACCCCAGTGGGCCTGAAGTTCAGAGTATCAAACCAAAGAGGATTATTCTTGGGCTTTACGAGCTGGTAAAGTTTGATAACTAGCTTTTGGACTTGCTTGGGATCTATCACCTTCTTTCTTTTTTCTAAGTTCTCCCTTTTGGAGTGGGAATGCCTGTCCTATGCCCATCCCACTATTGTGTTTGGGAAGCAGATAATTTGCCTGGTTGCACAGGTTCAGAGCTGGACAGATATTGTTCCTCAGGACGAATTGTGTCTCAACCCCCACTCATACCTGATTTAGATGATATTTTGATGAGACTTTGTACTTTATTTTTTAAATATAAATTTATTTATTTTAATTGGAGGCTAATTATTTTACATTATTATATTGGTTTTGCCATACATCAACATGAATCCACCACAGGTGTACACATGTTCCCCATCCTGAACCTCCCTCCTACTTCCCTCCCCGTACCATCCCTCTGGGTTATCTCAGTGCACTAGCCCCAAGCATCCTGTATCCTGCATTGAACCTGGACTGGCGATTCATTTCATATATGATATTATACATGTTTCAATGCTATTCTCCCAAATCATCCCACCCGCTCCCTCTCTCACAGAGTCCAAAAGACTGTTCTATACATCTGTGTCTCTTTTGCTGTCTTGCATGCAGGGTTATTGTTGCCATCTTTCTAAATTCCATATGTATGTGTTAGTATACTGTATTGGTGTTTATCTTTCTGGTTTACTTCACTCTGTATAATAGTTTCATCCACCTCATTAGAACTGATTCCAATGTATTCTTTTTAATGGCTGAGTAATACTCCATTGTGTATATGTACTTTAAACCTTAGAATTGATATTGGAATGAGCTAAGACTTTTAGGGGCTGTTGGAATGGAATTAATATATTTTCCTTGGAAGAAGGACATGAATTTCATAGGACCGAAGATGGAATGATTGTGACTAAATGTATCCCTTTATGTACCCCTAAAATTCACATGCTGAAACCTTATTCCCCAATGTGGCTATTTGTAGATATACTTCTTTGGAAGTAATTAGAGTTATATGAATTCATAAGGGTGGAATTTTAATCTGATAGAATTGGTGGTCATATAAAAAGGGAACAAGAGGTCATTTTCTTTCTCCATATGACTGCACTGAGGAAAGGCCATGTGACCACCTTGCAAGAAGATGGCCATTTGCAAGCTAGGAAGAGAGCCCTTACCAGAAACTGAACTTGGCTGGACCTTGATCTTGAACTTTCCAACCTCCAGAACTATGAGATAATAAATTTTTGTTCTTTAAGCCACCTGGTTTTTGATATTTGTTTTGGCAGCCCAAGCTGACCAACACATTGGGTTGATGGAGATCACTCTTGGTACTAAATATCATTTTCTTTTGTACTAATAGGTGGTTAATAAGGACAGTTGAATCTTGACAGAACCCAACTCAAATGCTTATTGCATTAAATTGAATTTATAAGACAAGTTTTAGGAGAAAGCAGGCTATGACCAATAAGAGAGACATGCGCCTTGGAAGCTTTCTATTGTTCATGCCCCAAATTCTTTACATCTTCTGGGTGTGAAATGATAGGAGACATCGTATATTGCAGAATGTAATTCAATAAACCGTTATTGAATGTCTGCTATTTATGGGCTTCCCTAGTGGCTCAGGGGTAAAGAGCCCACCTGACCATGCAGGAGACATGAGTTCTATCCCTGGGTTGGGAAGGTGCCCTGGAGAAGGAAATGGCAACCCACTCCAGTATGCTTGCCTGGGAAGTCCCAAGGATAGCGAAACCTGATGGGATCAGACATGACCTAACACCTCAACAAGAACAACTACTGTTTGAGAGATACATTTCTAAGCCTGGTTAGAAGGTATTAGGATTCATAAGATGTGGCCTCTACCTTCCCAGAACCTATGACTTGTGGCCTTCTTGACTCAACAATTCTTAACCACACGGGCAGACCATATCAACTTCTAATGTCCTCCAGGTTGAGATTACCCAGTGATTATAACTCATATTCATCTTCAAGGACAGTTGCCTTCCAGGACCTGGCCCACGCTGTGGTCTTTTATTTTTAATTAGTTTATTCATGTTTGGCTGAGCTGGATCTTCATTGCTGTGCATAGGCTTTCTCAGGTTGCAATGAGCACGGGCAACTCTAGCTGTCACGCACAGACTTCTCGTTGCAGTGACTTCTCCTGCTGCGGAGCACAGGCTCTATGGCTCGCGGGCTTCAGTAGCTGCGGCACAGGGGCTCAGTAGTTGCTGCCTGCAGGCTCAATAATTGTGGCATGCGGGCTGAGTTGCCCTGCAGCACATGGATTTTTCTTTATCAGGGATTGAACCCAGATCCCCTGCGTTGGCAGGTGACTTCTTCACCACTGGAGCACGGGGAAGTCCTGTCTTTCAGTTTTCTACTCTTCACCCCTGACCTGTACTCTGAGGGTGTGGGGACTGGCTATGTTCTACCTACCTTTGTTCCTGGTCATCTTTGTCACAGAAAGATGGCAGAAATATTCTAAACTTTGGTGAAAAAAGTGCTAGGTTCATGTGTTACAAGAATTACTGCATGAGAGATTGACTTAATTTTGGTCCCTGTGGGAGATGTTAGAAGATGAAATTTTTTTTCTAAATGTGTAATTTTTTCATAGGCACTAATTATTATAATGAAATTAACCAGTGATTAGGATTTATAGTGGGAGTAACTTGACCCTAATGAGTGGAGGCAATCATTGGGGCCCACATTTTGCTCTTTAGCCATGACATTGAACAAGGGACTGTTTTAACTTTTGAACTAGGTGTTGCTCTGCACCTGATGATGAGATTTTGTCACTTTTCTTTGAAATGTTTACCTGCCTTGCAGGCAGATTTTGAGGGGCAGGGATAACTTTTGACTTCGCCACAAAAATATGGAAAGAACTTGTCTTTCTTGTTGACACTCCCTTTGCCTTCCTTCAATCTTGGAAAAGGCTATAATTTTTAAATTCGTGGGAAAGCTGGAGATTTGGGGTTAACTGGCAATGTTTGCAAGCTACAATTAGTCTCATTATGCTTTGATTATCTTAATTAAACTCCTGTCCTGGAGAGTAGTCACTCACTAATTGTTTTTCTTTCTTGCATCTCTGCACGTGTGCATCTTGAAGCTGCCTCCCTGTGGTTCTCAGAGCACATGGAGCGGGGGCCATGCTTGTTCATCCTCATACCCCCAGCAGAGTTGTGATGTATCCTAAGTGCTTGTAAATGTTTCTTGAATTGAGTCAAACAGGTAGGGACATAGCTTGGAAAAGCCATGCTGGTAACTCCAGTGGCTTCTAAACATATTCTCCTTGCAAAACAAATACCTACAATTGCTACCCCATACTGGAGAAAGCAGTGGCCACCAACTCCAGTACACTTGCCTGGAAAATCCCATGAATGGAGGAGCCTGGTAGGCTTGCAGTCCATGGGGTCTNTTTCTTTTGTACTAATAGGTGGTTAATAAGGACAGTTGAATCTTGACAGAACCCAACTCAAATGCTTATTGCATTAAATTGAATTTATAAGACAAGTTTTAGGAGAAAGCAGGCTATGACCAATAAGAGAGACATGCGCCTTGGAAGCTTTCTATTGTTCATGCCCCAAATTCTTTACATCTTCTGGGTGTGAAATGATAGGAGACATCGTATATTGCAGAATGTAATTCAATAAACCGTTATTGAATGTCTGCTATTTATGGGCTTCCCTAGTGGCTCAGGGGTAAAGAGCCCACCTGACCATGCAGGAGACATGAGTTCTATCCCTGGGTTGGGAAGGTGCCCTGGAGAAGGAAATGGCAACCCACTCCAGTATGCTTGCCTGGGAAGTCCCAAGGATAGCGAAACCTGATGGGATCAGACATGACCTAACACCTCAACAAGAACAACTACTGTTTGAGAGATACATTTCTAAGCCTGGTTAGAAGGTATTAGGATTCATAAGATGTGGCCTCTACCTTCCCAGAACCTATGACTTGTGGCCTTCTTGACTCAACAATTCTTAACCACACGGGCAGACCATATCAACTTCTAATGTCCTCCAGGTTGAGATTACCCAGTGATTATAACTCATATTCATCTTCAAGGACAGTTGCCTTCCAGGACCTGGCCCACGCTGTGGTCTTTTATTTTTAATTAGTTTATTCATGTTTGGCTGAGCTGGATCTTCATTGCTGTGCATAGGCTTTCTCGGGTTGCAATGAGCACGGGCAACTCTAGCTGTCACGCACAGACTTCTCGTTGCAGTGACTTCTCCTGCTGCGGAGCACAGGCTCTATGGCTCGCGGGCTTCAGTAGCTGCGGCACAGGGGCTCAGTAGTTGCTGCCTGCAGGCTCAATAATTGTGGCATGCGGGCTGAGTTGCCCTGCAGCACATGGATTTTTCTTTATCAGGGATTGAACCCAGATCCCCTGCGTTGGCAGGTGACTTCTTCACCACTGGAGCACGGGGAAGTCCTGTCTTTCAGTTTTCTACTCTTCACCCCTGACTTGTACTCTGAGGGTGTGGGGACTGGCTATGTTCTACCTACCTTTGTTCCTGGTCATCTTTGTCACAGAAAGATGGCAGAAATATTCTAAACTTTGGTGAAAAAAGTGCTAGGTTCATGTGTTACAAGAATTACTGCATGAGAGATTGACTTAATTTTGGTCCCTGTGGGAGATGTTAGAAGATGAAATTTTTTTTCTAAATGTGTAATTTTTTCATAGGCACTAATTATTATAATGAAATTAACCAGTGATTAGGATTTATAGTGGGAGTAACTTGACCCTAATGAGTGGAGGCAATCATTGGGGCCCACATTTTGCTCTTTAGCCATGACATTGAACAAGGGACTGTTTTAACTTTTGAACTAGGTGTTGCTCTGCACCTGATGATGAGATTTTGTCACTTTTCTTTGAAATGTTTACCTGCCTTGCAGGCAGATTTTGAGGGGCAGGGATAACTTTTGACTTCGCCACAAAAATATGGAAAGAACTTGTCTTTCTTGTTGACACTCCCTTTGCCTTCCTTCAATCTTGGAAAAGGCTATAATTTTTAAATTCGTGGGAAAGCTGGAGATTTGGGGTTAACTGGCAATGTTTGCAAGCTACAATTAGTCTCATTATGCTTTGATTATCTTAATTAAACTCCTGTCCTGGAGAGTAGTCACTCACTAATTGTTTTTCTTTCTTGCATCTCTGCACGTGTGCATCTTGAAGCTGCCTCCCTGTGGTTCTCAGAGCACATGGAGCGGGCGCCATGCTTGTTCATCCTCATACCCCCAGCAGAGTTGTGATGTATCCTAAGTGCTTGTAAATGTTTCTTGAATTGAGTCAAACAGGTAGGGACATAGCTTGGAAAAGCCATGCTGGTAACTCCAGTGGCTTCTAAACATATTCTCCTTGCAAAACAAATACCTACAATTGCTACCCCATACTGGAGAAAGCAGTGGCCACCAACTCCAGTACACTTGCCTGGAAAATCCCATGAATGGAGGAGCCTGGTAGGCTTGCAGTCCATGGGGTCTGGAGGAGTTGGACACGACTGAGCGACTTCACTTTCACTTTTCACTTTCATGCATTGGAGAAGGAAATGGCAACCCACTCTAGTGTTCTTGCCTGGAGAATCCCAGGGACAGGGGAGCCTGGTGGGCTGCTGTCTACAGGGTTGCACAGAGTCGGACACGACTGAAGTGACTTAGCAGCAGCCCATACAAATGATTTGGAAGTCTTCTCATTAGATGCATTAGCAAATACATAAAACAACAATCTACCGGCAAGGTACGAGGTGGGAAAAAGAACATTATTTCAGTGCCAGTTTTATACTTGACACAATGTTGGGAGGTCTCACATGCTCTGTCTCATATTATTACCAAAAGTGCTTTTTCCCTGGCCCCAGCAGTTTGTTTTCAACCAAAGCCAGCTGAAGCCAGAAGGAAATTGCAGCTTGGCCTGCTGGAAACCCCTGAAGGGGCCCAATGCTGCTGAAGGGGATTGATAAAAACAAGTTTAGCAGAAGGCCTTCTTTGTGGGCTCATCATGAAGTTATTACCTCTTGGGAAAACAGTTTTCTGGATCAGGGGTCCCCAACCTCTGGGGTCTAATGCCTGATGATCTGAGGTGGAACTGATGTAATTATAATAGAAATAAAGTGCACAACAAATGCAATGTACTTGAATATCCCGAAACCATTCCCTCCACCCCTGGCCTGTGGAAAAATTGTCTTCTACAAAACCAGTCCCTGGTGCCAAAATGGTTGGGGCCTGCTGAATGATAAACTGACCTAAGCCCTATTGATCTACCCAATCCTTATTATTTCTTATTTACTCAAGAGTCAATTGCTATTCACCTAGACGAGGCAGCTGACTGTTTCTAAAACAGGATTATCTGTGAGGTAGAGACAGGAGGCAAGTTGCCTCCTTGGTATGTCTGTGCTTTAAATAGGATGAAATAGGTGACACCATGGCAAATATGCTTCCAGAACAAAATGTGATTATAAATAGCAAACAGCCACATTTCATTCCTGACAATAAATGTGAATATTAATGGGTAATAGTTAATATGATTTGTAATAATTATATATTTATAGTACATTGACTCAAAATGATTATAGGTTGAATACTATACTAATATATTAGTAGGTATAAATATATTAATATATTATATATTGATGTTAGCAATTATGTTGATAGATATAGTAATATATTAATGGAATATGTTTCATACACAGACATACATTCAGTGAACATGATCCTGTGACTCTCTGGTAAATACTGTCCGTCATTTGGTTGGTTTTAATCTGCCTTGGCCTCCCCAGGCCTACACTGGTCAGGCCAAGGTATAAGAACACGTAGGAGCCAAACAATGTCCACTTAAGGGCCATTCACTGCTACTATGTTGGGTGCTGGAAGATTTTATTGCAGAGACAAAAGAATTCCAACCCAAAGACCTGCTGAGAAAAGACACCAGAGTGGAGTTACCAGAGGAGAGATCAGGGTCCAGCCTGACCCGGGGGAGCATGAACGTTTGTCACACGGTCCGCTTGGTCCTTCCGCCTTTAAAGAGGTGAGCATATTAGTGGTTGGTTTCCTAATAAATTATACAACAGGATGTTCCAGGGGGTCCATTTCCTGAAGGTGGTTGCTCGGCCTCATGGAGGAGCACAGTTAGCACCACTAATGGTCCATCAGAATTGTCCAGTGGTCTAGAAATGCCACTTCTGTATTTCTTGAAAGCACATTAATTCAACCTGAGAAGGAACAGCGCTATGCACCACTCAGTTGATGCACTGAAATATCGTCTTTTTCCCCTCCCCACCCATTTCTTCTAAGAGAATTCTCCTTACCTTCTGCAGATCTGGTGATGGGTCCATCTTGGATGATTTTGAATATTTTGTAGGCAGGCACATTCCTTATTTGTTTCACTTAAGACATTTTCGAGGAAAAACTACTTTTCCTTAACTGTGGCTTGTTGGCTTGTTACCAGACGCAGTGAATGAGGGGATGTGGGCGGTGGGGCACCCATCCACTGCTGGGAAACAACAGCTGCTTAGAGTTCTTGCAGTCTATCAGGGTTGTCAACTCCACCATCATTAGGGATTTTTTTCAGCCTGCCTTACTTAAACTCCAGCTGTTTTGTCACCTGAATCTGAAAATAGTGACATCACGCAAGGATGATGACAAATAAATGTCATGATTAAAGGAACTAGCCCTGTGCCTGAGACCTAGTAGCCACTCAGTAAATACTAGTTCAATTTCCCCATCATCCCTGAAGCATCCCTTCATTAAAGCCATTGTACCTTTGACTGATATATAATAGGTATTTTCATCATGTCCATTTGTTAGCTCAGTCCTCACCATCTGTGTTCCTTGTCCATCTGCCAACCTGGGAAAACCTTCTACATATTTCTAAATGAAGAGTTCAGTTTTTAAACAACACTTTTATATTTGGGATTTTAGTAAGGTGGAGTGCTGTAAAGTATTATCGTTTAGTGTCTTATCAAGATAATTAGGACACTATGTGTTGTGTAGATGAGCTTGATCACAGTAGGGGAGAAAACAGTGTACCCTTGTGCCTTCATGTTATTTTTGGCTAATGGAGCTACTGAAAATCCAAACCTGATGGATACAAAACCAGATTTGCACACATGTTAGATTTACTATGTAAGGGCGTGTTGGGTCTGTCAGTGGAATTAGGTCACTCAATGGGGTACTTCCTTGCAAGAGTTTTTAAAAGAAAGAGCTCATGTTGTATCCAATTTAAAACATGTTCTTCAGAAGTTTCCAGGATTCTCTCACAGTATGTTTTCCACATATATTTCTTAATCCCCAGCAGAGTATAAATGGGGTTTGAAGACATCCAGTCTCTGGCCCTGCACTCCTGACCCTCCCCACTTGTGCTTGTGATAGTGCAAGTTGTAGTTACAGTCCAAAAGGGTCACGAGCTTCTGCAGATTCACTGGCTCTTAGGGGAAAAAACAAAAACAGCCTCTTGAAATACAAAGGGGGAAATGATTATTAGTGGACAGTTTTCTTGTATTAAAATACGAGACTATGCAAGCCTTGAGGGTATACTATGTTAGCCTCTCTTAGTTCAACAAAGATTTAAAACTCTGGACCTTCCTGGTCTAGTTACCTTTTCCTTCTATCCCAGAAGATTGGTTAAGTTGTCACAGTGTGTGGTGGAGAGAAACATAAATTTCTTAAGTGGTCTTAAGAGCACCTACATTTAATCCAGCTTTATAGGAATGTAGAAGTCACCATCTCACAATTAATTATGATTTTTCCCAGCCTGACTTACATTGTAAAATTCAGCCTTGACTTTGAGGGGAGTAAATTTCCCATTTCCTGATGGCTGTCTTTACATCACAAAGGATCCCAGAGGCTTAGGACTGGAAAGCACTAGGTACCAGCTTACAGCCTCTGGGTTTTACAGTAGACCTTGGAGGCTGATCTGTTACAGTATTAATGGTATCAACCTCCCATGGCTCCCTTTTAGAAGACAGGTATAAATACATTTAACTAAAACGAGAGTTAGCTGGGAGGCGGGTGAAGCCTAAGCTAATGAGTCTCTCAAATTCTTGAATGATGTTAGGTAGGAAACAGCCCCCATTTGTGATGACTGACCATTTGGGAACTATGGCTTTGAATCGTTTTTCTTTTTTAACGTTTATTGATTTGCTTGTCTGCATCAGGTCTTAGCTGCGGCACATGGGATCTTTGTTGTATGCTGTGAGTTTTTAATTGGGGCGCATGGACTCAGCACCCGGCATGCATGGACTCTTCAGTGGCACACAGGCTCAGCAGTTGTAGCATGTAGGCTTAAGTCCTCTGAGACCTGTGGGATCTTGGTCCCCCAACCAGGGATTGAACCCATGCCCCCTGCATTGCAAGGCGGATTCTTAATGACTAGACTGTCGGGGAAGTCCCTTTAATCATTTTTTTAAGTGGCAGGGACAGATTTTTGCAGATGCTGAGGCTCTGTGTTGCTTGATCATCTTTCTGTTTACTGACCCACATTGCAGGACATCTGGCCTGGTGTCCATTTATGGGGAGAAAGGTAATAGGCCAACATAAGATTGCAAACCTTGAGTATGACCTCATTAGAAGTGTGCTTACTAGTGGTGTAAACCGTGGCATCATTCTTCTTGCTGGTTTGGGTGATTTTGGAACTTGTTTGAGTTTTGCTATTTCGACAGTAGCCCGCAGGCAGCTGCAGGGGGGAGATAACTCCTTTGTGTTTGTAGTGACACCCCTACAGAACACATTGAATACTGACTCAGACCATCCACTTGCCTTTAGACCATCCTTTGAAAACAGACAATAGCTTTCTTCAGTGTCTCTAGAGAAGACTTCAGGCTTGCTTTTGCATCTCCAGTCTGCAAACAGCTAGAAGCGAGTACTTCCACAACTCATCCCAGGCCCACCTGGTGTGATGTTACCATTTCCATCTTAGCTGACGGTACGGAGGAGAGCTTCGGCACAGCTAAGAGCATCTTTGGCCTGGCCTTGGGCATGTGTGCTGGAACCAGGAGGGGCTGCTCCACCCAGTTCTGCTTTTCATGTTTTCCCCCTTGTGTTATATTTTCTTTTCCTGGTCTTTCATTTAACCCTCTCAAAGCCTGGAAACACTCAAGAGAACAGCAGCTATGTATTGTTTTTTCCTGATCTAGGCTGCTTTTTTTGAAAGAAAAACCACCCCACAGCCATTATCTGTGTACTTTGCCTTTACTGGAAGCTTCCCTCGTGGCTCAGAAGGTGAAGACTCTGCCTGCCATGCAGGAAACCTGGGTTCGGTCTCTGGGTAGGGAAGATCCCTTGGAGTAGGGCACGGCAACCCACTCAGATATTCTTGCCTGGAGAATCTCATGGGCAGAGGAGTCTGGCAGAACACAGTCCATGGGGTAGCAAGGAGTCAGACACGATTTTCCCATTAAACAACAACATTCTTGAGGTGACTTTGTATACCCATTAAAAAAGGGAATTGTTAATAATTCCTGGTAAGAAAGAGAAAAGATACAGCTAATGTGAAATGAATGGGCTTCCCAGGTAGCACAGTGATAAAGAGTCTGCCTACAAATGCAGGAGACATGGGTTTGATCCCCTGGAGGAGGAAATGACAACCCACTCTAGTATTTTGGCCTGGAGAATTCCATGGACAGAGGAGCCTGGTGGGCCACAGTTCATGGGGTCTCAAAGAGTCAACATGACTGAACAACACTTTCACTTTTCACTTGCCTTTCCTGAAAGAAAAGTGCCCTAATTCAGCCAATGCTATGAGAGACATTTATCCTAGGGTCCATGTTAGTCCATGATAAAATTTAGTATGTGATCTGATATTTCTTGGAGAAACCTTTTAAAAACAGTGCGTGTGCGTGCGCATACACATACACACTCACACTCCTCACTCTCCCAGCCTTGTTTAGCTTGCTCTTGAGTCCCAGACCCACTCCCTTATTCCAGCCAGATCTCTTTTTAGATGGATAGTGAAGAGATCCTTCATTTGTTTCAGAGAAGACAGAATCTAGCCTGAGTGCAAAGTCAATTCTTTCTGCTATAAATACAAATTTTTACTCAGTCTTCTTCTTTTAAAAGATACACAGAATATTTCCAGTAAAATTGAGGACTTTCTTTACTGTACACTTGGAAAGACTTCATGAAATTTTTATTTTAAAAATGATAGGCATTTGTTTAGCTCTTTACAGAGTAGTCTCACAAAGTAATAACAATATCTGGTGTTTACCCATTGTTGACTGTGTGACAGACACTGTTTGTAGTGCTTACCAGGCTCATATAATCCTCTCAATAACCATATGTGTATGGACTGTTATTATCACCATTTCCAGATGTGTAAACTGAAGCATCAGAGGGCTACGTGACTTTCCTAAGTCACCCAACCAGGAAGTGCTAAGATAAAAGATTCAGCTAAAGTATGGTTGACATCCAGGCTTTTGTCCTTCCCACCTTCACGTGTTTGCTCTTAATCATCAGCGTCAAGCAAGAATGCCGTTTCAGAGCAATTAAGTCACTTAATTCTGGTGTTTCAACCAGAAGTGACAGGGAAAGATTTGATGTTTTTCCTTTTCTTTTTACTGATTTCCCCCACTCTATGTCATGGACATCTAGGTCAATATTTTATTGAGCTCAAACCATCCATTGAGTCCCCATTATGTACTGGATGCTGTATAACATTTCGTGGTACAAAGATAATGAACTTCCCGCCCTTAAAAATTTTACAACCTGAGTCTGGGGAATTAGATAAAACACAGTGACAGATGCAATCAGTGTGAATAACGTTCTACTAGGGCGAAGAACATGTTCTCTGGGAATGGAGCACTATCCCAGCCTTTTGATCATGAACACTGTAAATCACTGTGAGCAGCATTGGCTCTGTGATTGGCTGTGTCATTGAAAAATTTTAAGCAGGTGGTGTAGAGAATGGTATAGAATAGACGAAGAGGTTTAGAGGCAAGGAGAACCATTTAGGAGGCTATTAGAATTGTCTAGATAAGAAATGATGGGGTCCTGACCTAAGGCAGAGGCAGTGAGTCAAGCTTTTTCTGTCTCTCCGGGATACACTTAATTGATTTTTCTGTTGCCTTCAGCAGCCAGCACGTCTGCCTGGCTGTCCACTCAGCTACTGAACCTTCATCCCTTTCTTTGTCTTTCTGAACTGCAACTTGTGTACCTGTCTCTCCTTTTAGCTCCTCAGAGGCAGCCCGTGTATCTTTTTAATCTTTATTCTCACTGTACAAGTACTGTGTCTGGTACATGCTTTTCAAGTTCATGATGGACATCAGTTTAGTATGGCCACAGTCTAGGGTCTCTTTTGCCAAGGATTAAAAGGGCTGTTGGAAAGGAAGGATGAGGGAGGAGATGTCTTTTGCTCTACAGAAAAATTGAACGATGTTGACAGATGAGAATTGCCTATGACTTTACTCGGACTCTGCCAGAATGCATCAGCATTCTTCTGGGATTTAAGGTAATTTCCTGGCAGGTCTAATGTTTATTCTTAGTAATGTTTACACAACTTCTGTGCTGTCTCTTAAAAACAAATTAGGCTTCAACACAAATAATTAAAGATAGGAATAGCAAAAAAAAAAAAAGACGGAAGCAGAAACATGGTCCTAGCACCCGTGTCCCAGAGTATGAACTCACCCTCTAAGAGGTAAGTGGAACCCTGCTCTCCTCCCTGTAAGTTGTGTGTGAGGGCTGTCCATTTAGCTAAGGAGCTTGCAGGATGTCTTTATGTTTTTAAATGTGAAAGCCTCCATGGGAGCCAGATAGAGAAATCAGATTTTTATAAGGAACTGTTCTTCCTGAAGCCAGAGCCACTTTGGGGAACTGGAAGCCGTGTCCAACTGTCTTCTTCTCCACCTCCTCCTCACCCCTAAGTAAAGGGACTATGGAAAGCACTAATTAAGACCATCCACATTTCCCTCTTAACTGTTCATTTTGATCCAATTTCTTCTAAATTTCACATTATTATTACATGGAGCTTTTCACAGCCACTTAGAGGTTTTGTTTTTATGTTCCAACACTTTTGGACCGAGCAGTCAAAGGGGGATTTGGCTTCTCCTCTGCCTTCCTCCCAGGTTCTCATATGCCCTTCTCCAGCAATGACTGGAAGACAAGCTTACACCTTGCAGTAGGTGTCTACCAAGACCTTAACTGAGAGATAATCATCGTTTAGATAAAAGACTTCCTTGAAAGGATAAATGTTAAGGTAACATTTTCCTTGAATTCACGCAGTTTATTGTTCTTGTTAAAATTTAATTATACCCCATGGAGCTCTGGCACATGCGGCTATATTTAATGGCCGTTGTACTTCTATCGAATGTGTTAAAATTAATTCTTGGCCTTACAGAAAAAGAGGCTGAACTCTGGGCCTAAAGATTTTTCAGGATTACCAAGAGGCTTAAAGAGATCAAAGAGACCTCAGCTTGTTTATGCTAAGGTATGAAAATGTAGTCATTTTTTATTCTTGAGCACAGAGAAAGGATTTGTGTACATAAAAATTGGTAAAGGATTACTTTTCAGAAGAAATGAAAGGCAGTCTATGGGTGTGAGTTCTTAGGCACTTTGTTAAAGGTGGTCTGCCCAGTTCTGTCTCAGTCCAGTTCTCCCCACCTGTAGAAAGCTTTACCAGCCATATTCAGAAGCCTACCAGGGGTTGGGGTGAGGGCTCTCCGTCAGCCCTGTTTGGTGGCTACGTAATGAATTCCTACTGTCCAGTAATGCTAAGGTTGTGCCCTACTTTAGAAACCTGATTCATAAACACTTTATATTCTGTCATTTTCAGCTCTATTAAGGGTAATTATTTACTTTGAAAGAGGGTTTTGAAAGTAAGTGTATTTATCCTAATTCCTGAAAATAGCCCTCTCTGAATGCTTCCTGGGGACTGTTTACAGATCATGTACAATCTAGATGAAGGAGAAGAGAAACACAGAGCTGAGATGTTTAGGGATCTGCTGACTCTTTGCAGAACAATCCACAAAGGTGGTTAAGAGTCTGAAATAATTTAAGTTTCTTAGATTCAATTTATACATATCTTTTCTTTTTTAGGAATGCAACACTCATTTAATGTTTTGTCTAAAGAATATAGCAATTGTGATATGCTGACGTTTGATTTGCTATGTAATTTATAAGACAATTCAGTGAATAAGAAGGACAGAAGGACATCTGCCTCCCCTTCTCAGTGGCTTCCAGGGCTTAGTGAGAAACCAGGGATAGAGAATTTAACTTTCTCTCACTTTGTTGTGTGTTGCTTGTGATCTCTGAAGGGAGGTGCTTATCTCGAAGTTTCATTCACCCCAAATAACAATTGCTTTCTTTCAAGAAGATTCCTTTTTGCTATTGACTCCTAGAGGGAAAGAAACCAAATAACCCCGGGTATCCTTGAACATATTTCTATTCATTTTTCATGTTTCTACACAATTTAAATATAAGAATACTGATGTTCTTAAGAGTTACAAATCCTCAAAGCCAACAGAATAGATAGATCCATTAGATAGATCATAATGGAGAAACGAACATAAAAGGTAGATGATCTGATAAGACTCTGAAGAACTGTGAAAATGGGCTTATCAGATTACACCAAGATACCTGGAATATTCATTTGAGCTTCAAATATTTACTGAGTGCTCAGTATATGCCAAAAATGTACTAACTAGGTAAGGTTCAAGGAGAAGATTATTAAACATCTGAGCAGAATCAAATAAGAGGTCATGATCTTTTTGAGCAGACCTCAGCAAATCCCATGGGCAGAGGAGCCTGGTAGGCTGTATGTAGTCCATGGGGTCGCTAAGAGTAGGACATGACTGAGTGACTTCACTTTGACTTTTCACTTCCATGCATTGAAGAAGGAAATGGCAACCCACTCCAGTGTTCTTGCCTGGAGAATCCCAGGGACGGGGGAGCCTGGTGGGCTGCCATCTATGGAGTCGCACAGAGTCGGACACAACTGAAGTGACTTAGCAGCTGGAGTAGCAGCACCAAGAGGTCTCTGTTTTAGTACTTTGTAGGAATTTGGCAAATTAGGACATATCCAGAGAAGGCGGACTACAGGGAGAAGGTTCTGGAAACCATTTTGTTTGAGGAACTGTTGAAGAAACAAGGACTACTTACCTGGAAAGAGGAAGATTTTTGGTAAAGAGACAATGAAAAATGTCTCAGTCTTTACCATTTATAAGATAGCTGAGGTGACTAAAGTAATTAAGATTAAATAAAAATTTTAAAATTAGTTCTTCACTTACACCTATACATTTCAGGGGCTCAGTAACCACATGAACAAGCAGCTACCATTTTGGACAACAGACAGATTTCCATCGCTGCGAAAAGTTCTGTTAGATATAACTGCACTGAATGCTTGAGGGATTTCATGTTTATTAAAAGAACAAATTCAAATTGTATATCTCCAGAAGGCACACTTTTGCCCAATGGAGAAGAACTAGAGGGGAAATGTTCCAGCACTAGAGGTAGTCCAGTAACAGAAGAAGCAGAGTCAGAAGTTCTCTGAGAGGGGGAATGTCCCCTCTTGGTGACCCTTGTCAAGGATGCTGTAGAGGAAGTATGTGTAGATGGCTCCTGCGGCATCCCACTTTCCGACTTTGCTTGTCTACATCAGGCCCCCAGCCACAGCCCAGCCAGCCATCTGTTTAGACTCTCTGCAGCTCCACCATCATGTGTGATGGAAGTACCCCAGACTCAGCTCCCTCTCTCCATTCTGTTTTAATCCGATTTAAACTCTCCTTGGGAGGTTGGTAATTTACAAAGCTCATGAAAACCTTTCAATGGAATTATGCCTAGAAAGAAATTATTTCCGGAAATCCCAAAATGGGGATATATTTTCTGAGTTTAAATTCAGTGAATGAGGAATGAGGATAATGAAAAGACTTTGTTTTCTAACTTTGTGTAGGCTTGAGTTATCTAAGACCCTATATATTAAAACACTTGAATTTAATCAGAATAAAATATCAATTAGCAGTTGGCAACAGTTTTTCCTTGGATACGACACAAAGTAAATAGTTGACCTGTATCTGGAGAGATCTGTGTTTGCAGAGTATCTTAATGGCAAAGCCGTGATTTCTCAAATACTTGGTCAAATTCATATAGTATCAAGGGACCATAGTGAGAAGGTATTTTACATATATGAAGTTCTTTAGTAGCTTTTGAAGAGATTGCCTGAGAACTCAAATAATTATTTCTGGAAATCTGAAACCAGGAGGAGTTACCTGAGCACATTCCTTAATTAAGCTTGATGTATTGCCTTGCTTAAGAATCTCAATTCTGGTCAAGCCTGGGCAATTTTATTGGTCTTTTGGAGTTCTGAAATGACACTCTCAAACTGCCCAAGAGTATCAGAGAAGGAAAATGACACTCATTAAATACATTAGAGTTGTCTGTAAGAGGTGAAGAGAGAAAATGAATTGCAGTTCTGTAGAGTCACTGGAGGCAGCTTGTGGTCTCGACTGACAGCTGTCTCCCACTGACCTTGCCATTTTCCAAACTCGCCATGGAAAGTCATCATCTGTTTGTTTGTTTTTTTAACCTTATTTGCTTATTTTTAACATCTTTTAGTTTGCTCTTTTGGACGGTGGATGTTATAAGCAGCTGTTTTCTCTTCTCTCTCCTCTCCTGTTCAATATACAGACTCTGGTTTACTTCTATCCAGTTGGTAGAGGTCAAACATACTTTAGGCAAGCGTTTTGTCATTGATGTTCTCCAACCCACCCTGTGCTTGAAACTCAGGTATCACTTCTGTGCCCTGACCCTCTGAGAAAATGTCTCCTTCAGGCAAACACAGATGATTTGCTAGAACTATGTTTCTTCAGGAAAGCATCTTTGGTTTGAGCTGCGTACACTGAGGAAGGAGCTCTTGTCTATGTCTGTATACCATCAAGAGAAAGTTCTCATGAACAGTGATGCTTAAATGAAGTTAGAAGATGAGTAGGAGTTTGTGGCATGGATGAGGGTGGAACATTCCAGGGAGTAGGAATGGCATGTGTGCAGGGAAGCTCCAGACTTGAGATGTCTGAAGGAAACTCAAGGATAGTTTGGTGAAAAGAACTAGTGAGAGAATCATTTATTTATAAACAAACATTTATTAAGTACCCATGATTTTCTCAGCCCTGTTCTAAGCACCAGAAATACCTTAGTAAAGTAAGAAAAAATTCCTGCCCTTATGGAACTGATATGCTGGAGGGAAGATTCAGAAGATATTTGATACATACAATTCAAGCAGTAAGTTAGTCCTTTCTAAATTGCTTGGAACAATTCTTGGAATATAATAAGGGCTACATAGTGAGAAACATTTTTGGGGGGCAGGGGGCTCCCAAATCATTGCAGATGGTGACTGAAGCCATGAAATTAAGACACTTGTTCATTGGAAGAAAAGCTATTATCAACCTGTTGCTGATGCTGCTAAGTCACTTCAGTCACATCCAGTTCTGTCTGACCCCATCGATGGCAGCCATAGACTCCCCCGTCCCTGGGATTCTCCAGGCAAGANTGTGGTGTTGGAGAAGACTCTTGAGAGTCCCTTGGACTGCAAGGAGATCCAACCAGTCCATCCTAAAGGAAATCAGTCCTGGGTGTTCATTGGAAGGACTGATGCTGAAGCTGAAACTCTTCGCCACCTAATGCGAAGAAGTGATTCATTGGAAAAGACCCTGATGCCGGGAAAGATTGAAGGTAGGAGAAGAAGGGGACGGCAGAGGATGAGATAGTTGGATGGCATCACTGACTCAATGGACATGAGTTTCAGCAAGCTCTGGGAGTTGGTGATGGAGAGGGAAGCCTGGCATGCTGCAGTTCATGAGGTTGCAAACAGTTGGACACAACTGAGCAACTGAACTGAAGTATTTGATATACTGAATAATTTTGTGTGTTTGTTAGAAGGCAATAAGTGTTGTCTAGGGTGGAGGTGGGGATTATAGAGTTTGGTAAAGAAAATTGAAAATGCCAAAGGGGGTAGGTAGTAATGTCACAATGCTTTTCAGAAGCCTTTTTCCAAAAGCACCATGGAGCAAAGATTTGCAAGGGATATGGGGTTAACAGTACAGTTATTTTGATACAGCACCTTTCTGTGCAGGTAACAATCAGTGCAAAGACCATAAGACTGGAGACTGTCTTCAAGAAATAGTAAGGATGCAAGGGTGGGAGAATGAGGTTGGGGAGACGGAGGGGGCAGATGGAAGGTCATCATAAGGACTTCAGCTTTCATTCTGAGAAGACTGAAGTGCTGTGAAATCTGACTTAGATTTGAAGAGGTCAGTCTGGTTGCTCTACTGAGAACAGACTTTAGGGGGCTGTGCTGCGATTCATGGGGTCACAAAGAGTCGGACACGACTGAGTGACTGAACTGAACTGAACTAATAGCCACATGAAAAGGCAGCAAGCTGAACAGCTACTCAGGATACTAACCTGTAAAGGGCACTGAAATAGCACTTTTTTAAAGAAGAGATTGTTCCTACTAGAACTCACCTCAGGAAAGGTACAATTCATATCAGTGAAATTTAATCAAGAACTTAAATTTCTTTTTTAAAGAAAAGAAAATTAAATCTAAGAACTCGCCCTCAATCAAGAACGTGATTGGCTGGGTAACGGAGATAGCCACTGAGTGTGTTTCGAGGCCCATGGGTCTAGTGAACTGTGGACTCTGTTTTGATGAGTGTGGGGCCAGAGCAGAATTATCAGAGTTATGAAAGGGAGGATTCCCTCCACTTGGAGTTCAGCCCCTCCATAGACTAGGGTTCTTATTGAATCAGACCATCCAGAGAGCCAGGCTCAGTCCCACTGCTCTGAGGAAATACAGGACCAGATCCTGAATGACCTTGAATACCCTTCACAAAATACCTGGTTACGTAAGCCACACATTTCCATGATGACCTTTTCCCATCTTTAGACCCTAGGGAAGGAGAATGTTCTATTCCTTCATCCTGGGAGCAGTTTTATTCCACTCTTCAGTAATAATGATTCACTGTTACTCAGAAAGACGTTGCAAATCATTTCTGAAAGTGTCTGCCCTTGAACAATGGGGTTTAGCTGAGGATGGCTCAGAGGGTTAGCTGCTGCTGCCCTAAAGATTTGGCCCCTTGGAGTGGGGCCCTAGGGATCACTGACCTGGATGAACAGTTCCCAGAACTGCAGTTCAGAAAGGATATCTGGTCGCCAATAACCTGCTTTAATACAGCACACTTTTATTGAGTGCCTGAACCATGACTTGCGTCCTTGGTGGACTCACTTCCAGCTCTATCATCTGTCCCCTGAGAACTTGTCAGTCCTACCTAGATTAGACCAGTTAGCAAACAAGAAGTAAGCTCATATATGCATGCTATTCATTCAAAGTGTGCATATAGTTGTTTAATATGAAGAAATGCAAGTTTGCTTATAACTGTGTTTAATTATTCTGGAATGGTGAAAGTACAAGTGTAATAGGAGTTTTTGGTATTAATCACCTGTGTATACATGTCAAAAAATGTGCACAGTGTCTGTAATCCTTTCCTTTTCCTTGGTGTCTATTCTGAATACGTTTACTGAAATATACATTTTTGTCTGCTGAATCCAATTTAAAAATTGAAGCTTGTATTTTATTCATCTTTTCAAAATGTAACTTTTCTAAATTTAACTTATTTCAACCCAAGTATTAATCTGAGATAGGTTGGATATTTTTAAAAAATGAATTCTTTACTAGAGGTAGCTTGAAAAGCCCTGAAGTAGAAAACTAAGAGGAGAGACTATGCTACTGTTTTTATTTCTTATTTGTGGAGACTGTCCAGACCCATCAGCAGTAGGGGTGCTCCGAGCTGTTTTCCACTTGCAACAATGGGTTTATGGGGCGCCATCTGCACCCATTCTCCTGTCCTTTCCTGTCTCTATGCCCGTGACCACACAAGGCGGTTCCCTATGGAGTCAGTAAAGCTGCCCACAAAGAATACAGTGAAAAGGATAAAGATAGAACCTCCCATCACCCAACTCATTTTAGACAATAAAACCAACTGTAAAAGTCAATCCAAAGGTCAAGCAATGTGGAAGGCAGAGCGTTTTACCCTTCATGGGAAGGCGAACTTAAAGGTTATTTTTCCTTTACCTTCTTTCTAAAGGGAGCACAGCCATCAAAAGAAGAAAGCTGACAACCTCCAGTTCAGCTTTGAGGATGTCAGTTGAGAATATCTAAGAAGTATTTTTCTTCTCACCATGAAATTACCTGTTAAAGCAGTTCTGCAGTCAGTCTGAATACATATAAACTAAAATGACTTACACTCTGAGTTAACGTTTGCAACTGGCAACATGCAGAAAGCAGCTTTGCAAAATGTGCCTTTGTGTGCAGAGCCCACTGAGCAACTAACTAGTCCTCCTGACCAAGCCGTGTAGGCTCAGAACCTGGGTGGTATCTTCTCCTGACCAAGCCGTGTAGGCTCAGAACCTGGGTGGTATCTTCGCCAGGTCTGTCCTGGGCCTGCCAAGTTGGCATCTGGCTACTCAAAGTCTGGTGGGAAACACATTCACCATCAAAGAGCTAGGTTCTTAAACCAGGATGGATTATACATGTACTTTTTCAATTTCATAAATACAGTTCTAACCTTTTAAAAATATCAGCTGGCAAAATCCTTCATGAAGATGTATTATTTCCTTAACTCTATATTTATCATATAGTAAACATTAACACCTCATGCGAAGAGTTGACTCATTGGAAAAGACTCTGATGCTGGGAGGGATTGGGAGCAGGAGGAGAAGGGGACGACCAAGGATGAGATGGCTAGAGGGCATCACCGACTCAATGCACGTGAGTTTGAGTGAACTCCAGGAGTTGGTGATGGACAGGGAGGCCTGGCATGCTGCGATTCATGGGGTCGCAAAGAGTCGGACACGACTGAGCAACTGAACTGAACTGAAACATTAACAAGTACTTCTGTGTTTCAAGGATCTAGGTGGAGAATTGGAAAGATCAAAGATGAAGGTATCCAACCTAAAGGAGTGTTTGTTATATGGCAAATAAGTAATTATTTAAATACCTCTTATTTGTACATTACAGTTTACATTTGAACATCACAGCTGCCCTCATCCTGGTGAACTAGACAAGGGCGAGTTATTGCCATTTTTCCAAAGAGGAACTGGAGAATAGGATGTATTAAATCATCATCTTACATTCACACCACAAATGGCAGATCCAGAACATAGTGCTGGCTAAAAGCATAACTTTGGTGTCAGCTGAATCTGGGTTCACATCCAGCTCCAGTAGTCATCACTTTGTCTGGTTATTTTGAACATATCAGCCTATTTGTGCTTCTGCTTTCTTTATCTATAGAACGGAGACAACATCTGCCTCATAGGCTATTGTAAGATTAATTGAGAAAATGTGGAGGTGGCAGGAGCTTAGTAAGTGATGGTAGGTGTCACTACTTTATCAAGAATATTTTATTAAGCTCCCACTTACACTGCACTCTGTGGAAGATAACATAAACACAGGAACTCACGATATAGTACAGGGTGAGGTAGACAAAGGATGTAACACAATAAAATGAAAGTGACAAATCGGGCACTGATGCCTCCTCAGTGTTCCCATAGTAACGTCTAGATCTCAGAGCATGTGTGGAATATGCTGTGATTAATAGGGTCTGTGGCCACCTACCCTCACCTCTCACCAGTAGATTATGAACTCCAGGTAAGTTTCCATATTTTTCCTAAAACTTAGCTACCATAGAAATACTGACGGAGATCACAGAGTCAGAAGATAAGTGCACAAAGGACACAGCCATGGTGTCTGCCCTTGGAACATGCCATGTAGCTGACACTCAGCTAAAGCCTGCTGAATCAGGTACATTGTTGATGATTAGATTGGTCTTTCTGGGATTTTCGGTTGTCTTTTATGGATTTCTACTGTAATTCCATTGTTGTATGACAATCATTGTCTTATGATTTCTGTTCTTTTTAATTTGTGAAAGTGTGTTATCTGGCCCAGAATGTGGTCTCTCTTGGCAAATATTCCAAGTGAGCTTGAAAAAGTGTGTATTGTGCTGTTGATTGTAGTCTGGAGATGTCTATTGTATCCGGTTGATTGATGGTGTTGAGTTCAGCCAGGTCCTCACTGATTTCCTCCCTGCTGGATCTGTCCATTTCTGATAAAGGGATATTAACATTGCCAGTTATAATTGTAGATTCATGTGTTTCTCTTTGCAGCTCTATGTTTTTGCCTTATGTAGTTTGATCCTCTGTTATTAGGTGCATACACATTGAGAGCTGTTATGACTTCTTGGAGAACTGACTCTTTAGCTGTTGTTTTATATCATTCACTTTCCTTTTTTTTTTTTTTCCCTAAAATGAGGCAGGTAATGCTGTGTTCTCAAAATTCACTTTCAGGTCTTCATCACTAGCCAGTTCCAGATATATTAGTTAATGTAAAATTGTTTTTTGATGAAAAAGGAATCTATAGAATGTTTATGCATAAACCTAGGGAAAAAGATTCAAAATATTCTATCAAATTCAGGAAATACTTGGCAATAATTTTTGGCAGATGTGCTGTGTCAATATCATCACCTCTTTCACTGATCATTGTTAAAGTCTAGAACATGGTGTAAACATGGAAACTATTCTTTTAAGCATCTAGCTTTCATTTTCCGTCTTCAATCTTATCTGCCATTGAAAAAATGTTTCTCCTTAGCATGACAGTATTAAGATCATTAAAATAGCAAGGATTAAAAAGAATAGCTAGTGGGAACTGAGCGCGTGAAGCTTGGCTTGATGCGCTGTGATGACCTAGATGGGTAGGATCAGAGGAGGGGATTTTCCTCTCGATAACCATCAACATACAATATTGTTTATGATTAGCTGCCTTCTCCATTGTTCATTCAGAGTCACCATGAATTTAACTCACTTACCTTTATGTATTTCACGATTTTTGCTATGTCACTAAATACAATGTTTAGTTTAGCTGACTTGTTTTTGAAGCCAGCCATTTCTCAACAAAGGCAGCAGTGCATTCATTTACCTTCTTGTATAAATTTATTTATCTGGGTAGTCACTCCAGAATGTTTTCCTATCATTGCAGCTGTGCTATCAGAACATACTTGTACATAGAATTTAAACTCCAAACCACATCTGTTGACAATGGTTTTTCTTTTTAGCTTAATACATTTGAAAGCTAGTGGTATCTTTTGGCAGTGAGCATGAAAAAAATTTTTCTTTCCTTCGTATCGCCACCATGCCCAAATCACATCCATACTGCAAGATTGCCGAATTGGCAGCGCACATATTAATGTGCAATGAAAAACATTTCTCTTGCTTCATTTGGGCAATGAGTTGATCTTATCATTTCCCTGACGTGTTAATCTGTGATGTTATTTGAAAGTGGTAGTGGACTTCCCTTCTTTGCCACAGATTCATGTTTCCAAGTAAACACCTCTGTTGCAGATTTTCACTAATGCCTCATCGATTGCACAGGTTTGTTTTTTTTTTTTTTCCCTTAGCAACCCAAAGTGCTATTTTAGTAGTAGTGCATAAGCATTAACATGTAAAATATTGAACATTTGCTTCTGTGGCTTTCTAATGCAATACTTTTAAATTTCAAATAATTCTTTTGAGCTTTTTTTTTTCCCTAGCTTTTTATGAGTAAATTGTTGCCCAAGAAGTTTTGAAGGAATCCTTAGTTGGAACATCTCTGCCAATAGCACACCTTTGGGTTTAGCATGCCACCCTCAAACACGGCTGTAAACTCAACTCAAACTTAGTATATGAGGAGTGGTCCTCCTGAATAAAACTAGCACAAAATCTTTAGTCTCTATTTCTTTGGAATCACTTCCTTTGCTATTATTTGGTTTCCTTCTACTGATGCATTCAGATAAAGTATATCTTTTGTTACTGAAACAAACAAAAGAGTAAAGTGGAATTTCTTCTACTGTTTGAAATAAAAAGGTATAATACAAATTTCCTTTTTTAATTAAGCT
>SJYV01051932.1:0-11737 GCA_006410875.1 Neotragus pygmaeus | reverse complement strand
GGTTGATTCAGGCAGGCGGATCACAAATTCTGCCTTGATTTCATCAGGTCAATTGCAAAATTTATGTGAATGTTTTGTCTGCACTTTAGGGAGGATGGAGAGGGAGTTATTTGGAAAATGAGTTATTCACTTGGACTTTAGTATCTTCCTCAAAGATGTCCATATACAGAGAGATGAGATTAGTTTTATTCAGACAGTGATTTACTCAGAATTCCGTAAGCCACACCACATACAGAGCCCTGTGGATTCCGCTTTGGGCTTCTTGAATCAGTGTTGGAGCATCACAGAGCAGACCAGGCCAGTGTCTGTGGCTCCAGGCTTCTGGGCTCAGCTGCAAGGGCTGGCAGTTAACGGCCACTGTTTCTCCCCTGAGGACAGAGCTCTCTGCCTAGGACACTGCTATAGGACAAGTCACTCAGCAAATACAGTGTGAGTTACCTGAGGAGTACAGTGCTGGTTCTTAGAATTTTGCAGACTGTTCACATTTATTACTTGCTCTGTAGCAATTACCATTATTAGTGTGGTACTTAGTCATTTCTATTTGTTAACACATTTATGAATGAATGAATGAATTATGAAGATCACTTACTGTGAATTGGTAAGCAGTTCCTGTTTATGCTTTTGCTTATTTAATTAATGTGAGTTAATTTTAAGTTGTGAGGGGCAGGAATTACATGTTAAGGGGCAGAAGGTCTGGGGTCTTGTAATGAGCAGGGAACTATTGACTCAAGTCATATTTAGCACTTACGAGCTGTGCTTTTCTTGGAATGAGCGAGAAGTGCAAGAATTCAAAGTGAAATGGTTGTATTTAAACCTGAGCTTTTTAGTGGCTCATTAGTGATCGCTGGGACTTCAGTTTTACCCTTCAGGCTTGAAATAGTGAATTAGTTTATATTTTATCTGAGCCATTGCTTCTTCCTTCGCTTTTTAAACATCTAATTGGGGATAATTATCAAAGTCACATATATGGAGTAACTCATCTCTCATATGCTTTGTGGTGTGGTTAACACTGGTAAAGTAGCTGTAGGCAGGCAGCAGAAGGCTAGGCGGCTGAACCTCCTGATGGAGTGAAGTGCTCCCTGGAATTATTGGGTGGATTTTACAGCTTAGCTCTTACTTGGTTTTGTTCATGCTATTGTTACACATTTGAGGAAAAACTAAATGTGATTTTTTTTCCGTGAAAATGCTGATACAAATGTCCAAAATTTTTTTCTCTTAAATAGTTTTTTACATTTTTATACATATAGGTTACAACCTGCCATATTCATTCATCCAGTGATGATGAAATTGACTTTAAAGAAACGGGTTTCTCACAGGATTCTTCTTTGCAGCAAGTGAGTCATGCCTAAAA
The DNA here is from genome assembly GCA_006410875.1 of Neotragus pygmaeus. Taxonomy (NCBI): domain Eukaryota; kingdom Metazoa; phylum Chordata; class Mammalia; order Artiodactyla; family Bovidae; genus Neotragus; species Neotragus pygmaeus. Next base: position 10,386 of record SJYV01051932.1, on the reverse strand, counting down.
GTTTTGTTTTTTGTTTTTATTTTAAATGCTTAGTTTAGTTGTCATTTATGAATCAGCTTTGGAGTCAGACATGCATTAGGGTATGTTTGGGGGCTATTACTAGTTAGATCAAAGTGTTTAAAAGAGGAAGTGTTGGGTATGTGAGAGAAAGGTGTATGTTGATTATATTTCCAGGGCATGTTTCTTTAGATCTGATAATGATGATGAGTCAGGTAACTTTTCAGATTTGAATAGTTCTGGGTCGTTCAGTACGCATGCATCTCGGACATGCTCATTATGCAGAGATTCCTGCAGTAGGGATTTTTGGAGAAGACTAAGACTTGTTTAATATCAGTGAAAGTTTCTTAGCCAGTGTCCCTGAACCAGATGGCTCATATGTTTCTGATATCTTCAGATTCTGTAGCATTCCCAGATTCATCCTGTCCCCAAATTCCTCTTCATCAGGTCCTGGTAATCTTTGTGGGGGTGAAAACAGGATATAAAAACAGGCGTGCTGATGTGTCCTCCCTTGGTAGTTCCTGTGGAGGCGAGGAGTGAATTCACTGTCCCTTCTGAGTATCAGGTTTGGGAGCTCAACCTGGAAGCCCTCTTGGAAGGTACTAGCTCCTCATGTGGAGAAGCTGCCCTTGGCCAGGACCAAGGCTTGCCTGTCAGGCGATTGGGTGTGCCAGTGGCATTAATGTGGCTATCTTCCCTGGCACTGAGCGCTTCCCCACCCTGAAGCCCCTTTTACCAGGGCAGGATGAGGTTTCTGATGACTCTGCAGCCCCTGCCTTTTGGTGTCCAGGTAGCCTGACACAGCCTGGTATAGGCTGAACTAAGCAGTCGTCTGAGTTTAGGACTAAGGCAGTTTAATGTGTACCTGTTCAGGATGGGCCTGAGGGAGCATTTTGGCTTCTCTTGCTTCTTGGCACTGCTTCCCGAGGGGAGGGGCAGGGTGCAGCCAGCCCGTAGAGGGGCTGTCCAGCAGGTGGGCCTCCTGGTCTGCTCACACGCTGGTCTGCTGTCCGGCAAAACTCGCCCCACCCCAGAGGCCCGGGTGGCTTCCTGTGAGCCCTCGTGCCTTCAAGCGATCCTTCCTTGACCCTGGAGCACCTGGACAGTATCAAATTGGTCCCCTCAACCTGCTCTGAACCCCAATTAGACATCGCTCCTCCTCTACAGAGAAGCTGAAGGGTGTGCGGTGTGCGTTTTCAAGGTGATTCTGATTCTGGTGAATAGCTTTTAAGAAAGAGAAGGCCCTGTTTTCGCAAATATTTGCAAATAAGTTAATGAACTCGGAGTTTGCGGCAGGTAGTTTAATCAAGCTGATAACCTTCTGGTGTCTGGAAAATGAATTCTCTACCTCTCTCTCGAGATCCTGTTCCAGGGTCATAGATTTTCTGGGGAGAATTTTCAGACTGATGATGTGTGTATCAACCGATCTCAGTCAACAAAATGCCTCAGTGACACCAGACTCCTGTTCCCGTGGATTTTATCCGCTTTACGTAACCTTCAAAAGTAGGGAGAATAATTATTATTTTTTGATTGACAGCCTTCCGATAAACTTTTTTTGCATATTGAAATTATACCAGTCTTGAATCATTTTGAAAATAGGAAACATATGCGAAAGCATTTTTTTCTGGATTCAGGAGTTTGCGTCTAGGTTAATCTAGAATATCCATGCTGGCCTCCGTTATAACTGGATAGTTTCTGTGCGTCCCCTCGCTGCTCTCACTCAGATCTGAAGCCAGGTCTGGTGACGCTCACAGATAGCCCAGGGCCTGCGCCCAGGGCGTGCCACTGAGCAAACCTGCTCCCATCCTTGCTGCCCTTCCCGGTTCCCGCCCGCTGGTGTCGTCGATCTCCCTCTTCCCGCCTCCGCCCCTCTGGGGGAGGGGGCGGAGGTCTTCCTCGTGTGCTGTCTGGAGGATTGGGGCCAGCTGCCGCAGGTGGGGACCACTCCCACTGCCCGGAGGGGGACCTCCCAAGAGATTGACTTAATAAGGACCAGAGCAGCCCCTGGCTTTGACCAGGGTGGCAGTTTTGACACATGGGGGCTTTTGCCCCTTTTTAAATGTAATTAAAAGTTTTAATAATTGCACAACCATATAGTGCTTTCCAGACTTGAATTTCTCAGAGTCCAAAGCACTTTCATAAAGCTTTAGGGAGAATACAGTAACAGTCTTCACGGCTGTGGGTTTAGTAAGCCTTGACGGCTTTATTAGTAAAAATCAGATTTGAAACCTAGATCCTTTGCTGGTGGTGTCTTCCTAGAAGCAGCAGTGGACCCAGAACTGCGGGGGCTGCGGCTCGCTGGCCTCCCGTGTCCTCTGCGTTACTATGTGGAGGTTGCATCTGTCTGCCTCCTTAGGTGGAAAGATGGACAGTGCAAACACGTGTGTGCATATTTATGTGTATCTGTGTGTACAGCTATATGTTCATACATGTATGCATTCACACATGTTTTTGTAATACACGTAGTATTTACATTCTGTTGTGAAGCATTTAAAGGAGCACTTTGGGGAATATTTCTNTAATCTTTGTGGGGGTGAAAACAGGATATAAAAACAGGCGTGCTGATGTGTCCTCCCTTGGTAGTTCCTGTGGAGGCGAGGAGTGAATTCACTGTCCCTTCTGAGTATCAGGTTTGGGAGCTCAACCTGGAAGCCCTCTTGGAAGGTACTAGCTCCTCATGTGGAGAAGCTGCCCTTGGCCAGGACCAAGGCTTGCCTGTCAGGCGATTGGGTGTGCCAGTGGCATTAATGTGGCTATCTTCCCTGGCACTGAGCGCTTCCCCACCCTGAAGCCCCTTTTACCAGGGCAGGATGAGGTTTCTGATGACTCTGCAGCCCCTGCCTTTTGGTGTCCAGGTAGCCTGACACAGCCTGGTATAGGCTGAACTAAGCAGTCGTCTGAGTTTAGGACTAAGGCAGTTTAATGTGTACCTGTTCAGGATGGGCCTGAGGGAGCATTTTGGCTTCTCTTGCTTCTTGGCACTGCTTCCCGAGGGGAGGGGCAGGGTGCAGCCAGCCCGTAGAGGGGCTGTCCAGCAGGTGGGCCTCCTGGTCTGCTCACACGCTGGTCTGCTGTCCGGCAAAACTCGCCCCACCCCAGAGGCCCGGGTGGCTTCCTGTGAGCCCTCGTGCCTTCAAGCGATCCTTCCTTGACCCTGGAGCACCTGGACAGTATCAAATTGGTCCCCTCAACCTGCTCTGAACCCCAATTAGACATCGCTCCTCCTCTACAGAGAAGCTGAAGGGTGTGCGGTGTGCGTTTTCAAGGTGATTCTGATTCTGGTGAATAGCTTTTAAGAAAGAGAAGGCCCTGTTTTCGCAAATATTTGCAAATAAGTTAATGAACTCGGAGTTTGTGGCAGGTAGTTTAATCAAGCTGATAACCTTCTGGTGTCTGGAAAATGAATTCTCTACCTCTCTCTCGAGATCCTGTTCCAGGGTCATAGATTTTCTGGGGAGAATTTTCAGACTGATGATGTGTGTATCAACCGATCTCAGTCAACAAAATGCCTCAGTGACACCAGACTCCTGTTCCCGTGGATTTTATCCGCTTTACGTAACCTTCAAAAGTAGGGAGAATAATTATTATTTTTTGATTGACAGCCTTCCGATAAACTTTTTTTGCATATTGAAATTATACCAGTCTTGAATCATTTTGAAAATAGGAAACATATGCGAAAGCATTTTTTTCTGGATTCAGGAGTTTGCGTCTAGGTTAATCTAGAATATCCATGCTGGCCTCCGTTATAACTGGATAGTTTCTGTGCGTCCCCTCGCTGCTCTCACTCAGATCTGAAGCCAGGTCTGGTGACGCTCACAGATAGCCCAGGGCCTGCGCCCAGGGCGTGCCACTGAGCAAACCTGCTCCCATCCTTGCTGCCCTTCCCGGTTCCCGCCCGCTGGTGTCGTCGATCTCCCTCTTCCCGCCTCCGCCCCTCTGGGGGAGGGGGCGGAGGTCTTCCTCGTGTGCTGTCTGGAGGATTGGGGCCAGCTGCCGCAGGTGGGGACCACTCCCACTGCCCGGAGGGGGACCTCCCAAGAGATTGACTTAATAAGGACCAGAGCAGCCCCTGGCTTTGACCAGGGTGGCAGTTTTGACACATGGGGGCTTTTGCCCCTTTTTAAATGTAATTAAAAGTTTTAATAATTGCACAACCATATAGTGCTTTCCAGACTTGAATTTCTCAGAGTCCAAAGCACTTTCATAAAGCTTTAGGGAGAATACAGTAACAGTCTTCACGGCTGTGGGTTTAGTAAGCCTTGACGGCTTTATTAGTAAAAATCAGATTTGAAACCTAGATCCTTTGCTGGTGGTGTCTTCCTAGAAGCAGCAGTGGACCCAGAACTGCGGGGGCTGCGGCTCGCTGGCCTCCCGTGTCCTCTGCGTTACTATGTGGAGGTTGCATCTGTCTGCCTCCTTAGGTGGAAAGATGGACAGTGCAAACACGTGTGTGCATATTTATGTGTATCTGTGTGTACAGCTATATGTTCATACATGTATGCATTCACACATGTTTTTGTAATACACGTAGTATTTACATTCTGTTGTGAAGCATTTAAAGGAGCACTTTGGGGAATATTTCTTCCTTTTTATACCCAAAAGATTTACAGCATTATCTGTAGAAGTACAATATTTTTAAAGAAAAAAAAAAAAGAAAGGAACCAAAACCGTTGGAAAGGACCGTTTCCCCTGTGTGACCACATTTTTATCAGTGAGCTCAGAGCCCAATTTATCCGCCTGCTCAGAGAACGACTTTGTGATTGCTTATTGCACCTTTGACGTTACCAGCCGTGTGTCCTGCCTTATAGGAGATAAAACAATTCAGACGAATCGGTTTCTTTCTACTCATGATATTTTATATTCGTACATCGAGAACTCACCCAGCCTCTCAGGACTTGTGCTTGCCCTCTGCTCTCACCCAGACGCCCAGAGCCTTGGTGTGCACATCTGGGGGCCAGCCCCCAGCCCTCAGGTGCTCAGGCAGTGTCATCTCTGGGGGCAGGCAGAGGGGCAGCTTGAAGGTGCGACAGTGAGCGGGGAGTGGTGGGTATCAAGTTAGAGAAACGTGAGCGAGGTTTTAGGTTCTCAGTAAACTATATATATGCAACACTTTTTTAGCTCTAAGGAAAAGATGCCTTCCAAAGCCAAATATAAGGTTTATTTTTTACTTATCCACAATTTGGATTATCCATGCCATAATTCCCTGCCACCATAATGAATCATCAGGAATTAACGGCAGAGGCACTTCTGCAGGGTGGAGTCTGTGGGCCTTGCTCAGAGGAGAACGCAGGAGATCTTGGTGGCCTGCCCGGCAGGGCCTCAGGGCCAATGCCTTTGGTCCAGCCACAGCTGTTGCTTGAAGCCCCGCACAGTCCACGGGCAGCTCTGTCCACGGGCAGCGCACACACGCACATGGTTCACCTCCGTATGGTTGCTCGAGGCAGAGTGAGAAGGGTCCTTGCTTGTCTTCGTCTCTTTAACCCTGACTGTGCAAGCCTGGAGCACGTTTGCTGACTACACCGTCCCCCGGCCTGCTGCGGCTCACAGTTAGAACAGCAGCATTTCTGTGGAGTCCATGGTAGCGCTCCCGCTTCTTCACTGGAGAGCCCCGGTGCTCTCTAGAAACGGTGTAGCAAACAGAACTGACTCCTCCCTGGACCTCTCAGTGTTGGGGGATTTTCAGAGTGATTTCCAATCAGTGTTAAACTGTCTGTCCTCTCCCTAAGATAGGTAGGCTAGTAGTTACTTTGTACTCTTCTTAGCTTCTGAGACATAAATCTTTTATTTTTTTGTTAAGAAAATGAAGTATCCCTGGAGCTGGTGTGGTAGACCTGGGATTGTGCTCGCTAGTCATTTTTCCTCTGTCGTCATGTTGCTGTAGTGGACGGGGTTGGGGAGATGCCAGAAGGGAGGGTGGGTGGTTACCGCTTGTTGGGTTTTAAGGTTGGTTGTGTTCAGAGGTGGCCAATACATCTTATAATTTCAGACTGTCACATGTCACTTGACCACTTTTTTGAACCAGACCCAAACCTCTCTCTCAAGACATTTCAGAATAGAAGACAGTGGTCATTTAACACTTTTTAGATGGCACGTGCATTAGAATAATTTGTGGACAAAATTCCAAACATTTCGTTTTGGGGGTAAATTGTGTCTGAAATTATTTGATTTTTTTTTTAAAGAAAACACACCAACTTTTTAAGCTCTATGGCTACATATAAATAAGGGGGTTTCTGGAAAATAAATGGGCATATAGTATGTAGAATGTCATTAGAATCATTGTATCACTGTCACTGGTCCTGGGGTTGCCAGGCCTTTTCTGATTATCAGATGCAACAAATGACGTCCAATTTTATTGACCAGTTTGGCTTCAACGATGAGAAGTTTGCAGATCAAGATGACATTGGCAAGTGAGTACACCTTTCTGCATCCTGCATTCCTGCCCTCTGTAAGAGGCGGGGATTCTTCTGAGTTCTGGAAATCCTTGTGTCTATGAGTTGGAAGGAGCCTGCCCTCCAGGTGTTCCTTCAGGTCCAGCCCATCAGCCTGAGTCACCCAGATGACTGAGGGCGTAGAATGCAACTCCCATAAGGAGAGCCTGCCCTTGGGCTTGGCATCTTCCACAAAGGTTTATTTTGGTTAGACTCAGGAACTCAGGGTTTGGCTGCTGGGTCGCAGCGTCCGCAGTGGTTAATCCCTCTGTCAGTTCAGTGGCCTGAGCAGGTCTGGGCCTTCCGCAGCACAGCGGACAGAGCCACGCTGTGGCCGAGGAGGCTCCACCCTGCCCACGTTCTCTTCTCTGAGTGACTAACTGGAAGGTGGAGTTGGGGCTGGGCTCCGTGCCCCCGAGGGCCAGGCAGTCAGGGTAAGAGGAGCCCGGAGAATCCACAGACAGCTGCTGTGGGAGTCGTCCACAGAGAGAAAGACAAGTGGTCTGGCCGCTGACCTTGGGAAATGAACGTGTTTATAAACGTATTGTTTACTCGAGGTGTGTTGCAGCTCTCTGAGCAGAGTTCTCTCTCACGGGAGCGCCCTGAGCAGGGTCATCAACACCCAGCATCTCTCAGTTTCCTCCCCAGCAATAGATGCTCGGGCCTTGGTTAAACTATAGCCATTGGAGGCTGCTGTTTGTCATAAGTTGCAGTTTACAGCAGGCGAGAAAATGAAAGACTTTTTCCACACCCTCTGATCGTGCCAAATACTATGCCGTGTAGGCACAGGGCCCGGAAAGTTTTAAGTTTAGTCACTCAGTCGTGTCCAACTCTTCGCGACTCCATGGACTGTAGCCCACCAGGGTCGTCCGTCCATGGGATTTTCCAGGCAAGAGTACAGGAGTAGGTGGCCATTTCCTTCTCCAGTGGATCTTCCCAACCCAGGGATCAAACCCGAGTCTCCCACATTGTAGGCCGACGCTTTCCCATCTGAGCCAGCAGGGGAGTCCTGGAGGCCCCACTGTAAGTAAGTAGAGCAGTGGTAGAGGCTGTCAGCTGCCCTAAGAGTCAGCTCATTCAGCCCCAGAACAAGGACTCCATACATGGGGCTTGTCTGCACCCCGGGAGCACTCCTACCAGAACCTGCAACCCCCACCTCCCAACGTGTGGTGTCTCAGCACCTGCTTGTCTGGGCCCATTTGTTAGGAGTTGCTGGTTTGGAATCCAGTCTCTCTAGAATTTTATAGGACACTTGGAATGATGTTTGATTCAAACAGATCCTTTAAGGATTCTAAGATAGCCCTACCTACTCAAAAATTACACATTTAATAGGCTAGGAATTCTTTTAATCCCTGTTTTTGTCACATCTATGCCATATTATAGTGTAAAACTTCAAGGGTGTCTGTATTTTATGTATGCATTTGTCTGTATCTGGAAAACGCTCAGGGTCTGACAGTGTCTGTGACCCTTTTTTCATATTTCAACCTGTTTCTCATCTGCAGATAACCTTTCTGGGGTTATGTAAGCATGGCCCACAGAGCCATGGTTTCTACCATGGCTGCTGAACATTGTTTATGAGGAAGGCTCCGAGGCCTCTTGTCCTGTGTGAGTTCCTTATACCGAGGGAGGAGGGATCACCTAATGTAAATAATTTGGCTTTACTAATGGAAATTTCTGTCATACTGTGAATCTGGATGATCTCGTGAATGCTGTTTCTGAGTCTGTAGATAATTAACTGTTGCACTCATCTTTTGCTTCCAGTGTTTCTTTTGATCGGGTGTCAGACATCAACTTTACTCTCAATACAAATGAAAGTGTAAGTATTCATGCCGATCGCGAGTAGCGAGGCATATGAGAGGTCAGTCGGTGGGAATGGGTGCTGTGTGCACCGGGGCTCCCGACTCTCGGAGCCTTTGTCCTAATTAGGTGGCGGTGACTTGAGCCGTGCACGCGGCCTGCCTGGCCCCATAGGCACATGTAAATTTGCTGCCCTCGTTTAAGGTGTTGAGAGGGCTAATGAAGCCAGTGTAGACATTTGGCTTCAAAGACCACAGTTTGACTCCAACCTGCTGCCTTTTGCATCTGCTGAATGTCACCAGGAGAGAAACTTGGGCCAGATGAGGGCCAGCCCCTCATCACCAGGCATTTCTGAAATGCCAACTCAGCCATATCTACAGATGGACATGGGGTTAGTGTCATTTGAATGGGCACAATGTTGATTTTATGTCATTTAGCATGAGAGACCGTTGGTTTATTCGCTGTTCTGATAAGACAGAGACTAACCGATTGGACGTTGATACTCCTCACTGCTTAGCTGGCCTTGTAAAAGCAGAGGAAGTACAGGTTGCTGTTGCCGTTAGGGTAGGTCTGGGGCTGTGTGCTAGGCGGGTGGCCCAGGGAGGCTCTTGAACGAAAACGCTGCTCTCACTAGATGAAGAGAGCCTATCTGTAGACAGTCTCCGTTTCCTGAATATTAATTTTGAAGCCAGTCCTTGGGGGGACCTTTTTGCTGTTACTTACATAGAAGCTGACTACATGCTTACATTTTACTTTGGTATAGGTGATAGGCATTTTTTTCCCCACAAACGACATGGAAGAATATGATTTACATTGGTAACTTTTGCAGAAAGTAACTTGATTTTTAAATATTTTTTCCTCTCTTATTTAGGGAAATATTGCCTTGTTTGAAGCATGTTGTAAGGAAAGAATACAACAATTTGATGATGGTGGCTCTGATGAGGAAGATATCTGGGAGGAAAAGCATATTGCATTTACCCCAGAATCCCAAAGACGGTCAAGGTGAGCGGTAGCTTGTTATAGCAGTAAGTGTCCAGTGCAGAAAAGAAGTATTCTTTGCCTCTCCACACATACACATTTGACTCAGAGATCAGTGCTTTTGTCATGATCAGAAAGGCCCTTGTTAACTGGTAGAATTGGTACCACCTCCCTTGTCTGCAGTGTGAACAAGTCAGGGTAACCTGACTGAGAGTGCGCCAAGTGCTCTGATGTAGTTCACCAACTGTTGTGACACAGCCTCTTGTGGTGGGGAAGTGATGCCGAGGAGTGCTGTCATATGGTGCCCTGAGGAGTGGTCCCTGACTAGTCCTAAGAGCAGCAGAGCAGAACGTTGTTTCTTATAAAAATCTGAAAGTTTCCCTGGGGAGGGGAAAGTTGTTTCTAGAAATTAATTTTACTTGAGACAGAGTCATGTCATATGATGCCCATTGAGACCAGTTTTCAAAATTCTATCCAAAAACCCCAAGTAAAATGCAGAGCTGGTCAGATTGGATTTTTAAAAAAGGCCTGACTTACTGCCACCTATAGAAAATGACTTAAATTATTTAAGAACTTAAATTTTAAAATAAAAAAGATTTATACAGGTTAAAAGGTAGAGGAATCTTTATTAATATTAAAGTAGATTTCAAAGGAAAAGATTAAAAGGTCATAAAGTGATTGTTAGGAGAGCATAATGCCAGTTCTGTCTATATCTACATTCCTAATAACAGGTCTTCAGAACACACAGAGCAAAAACTGATAGAAGTACAAAGAGAAGTAAACAGATTCCACAGTTACAATTAGATGTTTCAATACTCCTCCCCTAGTTCAGTTCAGTTCAATTCAGTCGCTCAGTCGTGTCCCAACTCTTTGCGACCCCATGAATTGCAGCACACCAGGCCTCCCTGTTCATCACCATCTCTCGGAGTTCACTCAGACTCATGTCCATCGAGTCCGTGATGCCATCCAGCCATCTCATCCTCGGTCGTCCCCTTCTCCTGCCCCCAATCCCTCCCAGCATCAGAGTCTTTTCCAATGAGTCACCTCTTCGCATGAGGTGGCCAAAGTACTGGAGTTTCAGCTTCAGCATCATTCCTTCCAAAGAAATCCCAGGGTTGATCTCCTTCACAATGGACTGGTTGGATCTCCTTGCAGTCCAAGGGACTCTCAAGAGTCTTCTCCAACA
>SJYV01051931.1:0-31598 GCA_006410875.1 Neotragus pygmaeus | reverse complement strand
GGGGTCTGTAGCTTTCCCTCAAGACTTTCCCACAGGGCTGTCAAAGGTGCCACTGTGGTGTGAGCCGATACTAAGGGTAATATTCGCAGCGGTGAAGGGCAATCAGGTTCATCTGGAGTGGACTGTTACATCTGGGAGTCTCTCGGAACGGTGAAATGACCCCTGGAGTTCGTCTTGACTCTCCTGTGGAGAGCGCCTTCACTTGAGATGCGACCGGAATGCCGGGAATCCTCCCCTGACAAAGCAGGGAAAGGAACCCTCATCTCGAGGGCTGGAGGGGGAAATGGGGCTCCTCTTGAGTTGTGGCAGGACCCTCGGTGTTCCTCTCGAGTGGAGAAGAGTATGTCGAGGCAATACTTGAGATGCTGCAAGGGTGTGAAGGACCCCTTCGAGATTCAAGAGGGAAGGAGTAACTTCCTCGAGACGNAAATGGGGCTCCTCTTGAGTTGTGGCAGGACCCTCGGTGTTCCTCTCGAGTGGAGAAGAGTATGTCGAGGCAATACTTGAGATGCTGCAAGGGTGTGAAGGACCCCTTCGAGATTCAAGAGGGAAGGAGTAACTTCCTCGAGACGCTGCAGCGAAGAAGGCCCTCATCTCGCCTGGAGGGGAGAACCTCCTAGTTTTTCTCGAGTTGTGGCAGGTTCCTCTCGAGTTACTACGGAGACCTCAGGGACCCACCATTTGGCCTCAGTAAAGGCCAGTCTCCACGCGAGTGGCGAGGGGGCTCTCTGGATTCCTGCGCAGGCGGGGCCGGCTCCTAGGTCCTCCTCTGGAGAGGGAGGTTTCCTCTCCAGTGCTGCCATGGATCGTGATGTACCTCTGGAGGCTTTTCAGGCCTCGTCTTGAGTGGAGGCGTGCACATCCGGGTTCCTTCCGAGCTGTAGCAGCAGGGTCAGGCTTCCCGTTGAGTTGACACAGGGGTCTGTGGCTTTCCCTTGAGGCTTTCCCACAGGGCTGAAACACGTGCCACCGTGGTGTGAGTCCATACACAGCGTGGCAGTTGAGGAAGTGCAGGGATATCATGTTCCTCTGGAGTGAACTGAGACATTTGGGGGTCTTTTGGAATGGTGGCATGACCCCTGGAGTTCCTCTCAACTTTCCTGTGGAGAGTGCCTCCTCTTGATTTGTGACCAGATGGCCAGGTACACTTCCCCCACCAAACAGGGAAAGGAACCCTCATCTCAAGCGAAGAATGGGGAAATGGGGCTCCTCTAGATTTGTGGCGGGACCCTAGGTGTTTCTCTCGTATGGAGAAAGGTATGTAGGGGTACTTCTTGAGTCGCTGCAAGGGTGTGAAGGACCCCTCGAGGTTCCAGAGGGAAGGGGTGACTTCCCTCGAGACGCCACAGAGGACAAGGGCCTCATCTCGCCTGGAGGGAAGAACCCTCTGGTTTTTCTCGAGTTGCAGTAGGTTCCTCTCAATTTATGACAGGGACCTCAGGGACCCACCCCTGTGGCCTCAGGAAAGGTCAGTATCCACGCAAGTGTCTAGGAGCCTCTCTGGATTCCTATACAGTCGAGGCCTGCTCCTAGGTCCTTGTCTGGAGCATGAGTTTCCTCTCCAGTGCTGACATGGATGGTAGAGTTCCTCTGGAGGCTCCACAGGGGAGTCAGGCCTCATCTCGAGTGGAGATGTGCACGTCCGCTTTCCTCCCGAGCTGTAGCAGCAGGGTCAGTCTTCCCGTTGATTTGACACAGGGGTCTGTTGCTTTCCCTCGAAATTTTCCTACAGGGCTGTCACACGTGCCACTGATGTGTGAGCCAACACTCGGGGTGAAGGTCAACTCGGTGCAGGGCAACCAGGTTCATCTGAAGTGGACTGAGACATCTGGAGGGCTTTTGTAATGGTGGCATGACTCCTGGAGTTCCTCTCGATTCTCCTTTGGAGAGCTCCTCCTTTTGAGATGCTACAGGAACGCCAGGAATCCTTCCCCGACAAAGCAGGAAAAGAAACCCACATCTAGAGTGAAGGATGGGGAAACGGGGCTCCTCTTTAGTTGTTGCGGGACCCTCAGTGATCATCTCGGTTATGTCAGGGTACTACCTGAGTTGCTGCAAGTTGTGACGGACACCTTCGTGGTTCAAGAGGGTAGGGGTGACTTCTCCCGAGCTTGCATAGTGGACAAGAACCTCATCTCGCCAGGAGGGGAGAACCTCCTGGTTTTTCTCGAGTTGGGGCAGGTTCCTCTCGACTTACAAAGGTGACCTCAGGGACCCGCCCCTGTGGCCTCAGGAAAGGCCAGTCTCCACGCGAGTTGTGAGGGTTCTCTCAGGATCCCTGCACAGTTGGGGCCGGCTCCTAAGCCCTCGTCTGAAGCCTGATGTTTCCAATCCAATGCTGACATGGAGCATGGGGTTCCAATGGAGGCTGCATCAGGCAGTCAGGCCTCGTCTTGAGTGGAGACATGAACGTCTGCTTTCCTCCCGAACTGTAGCAGCCGGATCAGGCTTCCCTTCGAGTTTACACAGGGGTCTGTGGCTTTCCCTCGAGGCTTGACCACAGGGCTCTCACACGTGCCATCATGGTGTGAGCCTATACTCGGTGTGACAGTCGAGGCTGTTCAGGACAACCAGATTCATCTGGAGTGGACTGGGACACCTGGGTGTCTTTGGGAATGGTGGCACGACCCCTAGTGTTCCACTCAACTCACCTCTGGAGAGCGCCTCATCTTGAGATGGGATGGGAACCCCGGGAATCCTTCCCGACCAAGGAGGGAAAGGAACCCTTGTCTTGAGAGGAGGAGGGGGAGACGGGGCTCCTCTTGAGTTGTATCGGAACCCTCAGTGTTCCTATCTAGTGGAGAAGGGTACGTCGGGGTACTTCTTGAGTCACTGCGAGGGTGTGAAGGATCCCTTCGAGGTTCAAGAGGGAAGGGGTGACTTCCCCAGAGACACCGCAGAGGCCAAGGGCCTCATCTCGCCTGAAGGGGAGAATCTCCTGGTTTTTCTCGACTTGTGGCAGATTCCTCTCGAGTTACGATGTGCACTACAGGAACCTGTCCCTGTGGGCTCAGGAAAAGCCAGCCTCCACATGAATTGCAAGGGGCCTCTCAGGATTCCTGCGAAGTCGGGCCGGCTCCTAAGTCTCTACTAGAGCGTGAGGTTTCCTCTCCAGTGCTGACTTGGAACGTGGGATCCCTCTGGAGGCTCCACAGGGGAGTCATGTTTCGTCTTGAGTGAGAGATGTGCACATCCACTTTCCTACAGTGCTGTAGCAGCTGGGTCAGTTTTCCCATCGAGTTGACATAGGTGTCTGTGTCTTTCCCTCGAGGATTTCCCACAGTGCTGTCATACGTGCCACCAGAGTGTGAGACAACACTTGGGGTTATAGTCGAGGAGGTTCAGGGAAACCAGATTCATCTGGAGTGGACTCAGACATCTGTGGGTCTTTCAGAATGGAAGCCCGGCCCCTGGAGTTGCTCTCAGCTCTCCTGTGGAGAGCGCCTCCTCTTGAGATGTGACGGGAACTCCGGGAATCCTTCCCCAATGAACCAGGGAAAGGAACCCTGATCTTGAGCAGAGAGGGGGAAATGGGGCTTCTCTTGGGTGTGGCAGGATCTTCAGTGTTCCTCTCAACTATGTTGGGGTACATCTTGAGTCGCTGCCAGGGTGTGAAGGACCCCTTCGAGGTTCAAGAGGGAAGGGGTGACTTCCCTCGAGACGCTGCAGCAGACAAGGGCCTCATCTCGCCTGGAGGGGAGAATCTCCTGGTTTTTCTCGACATGCAGCAGGTTCCTCTCAAGTTACGATGGGGAATTCAGGCACGCGCACCTATGGCCTCAGGAAAGGCCATTCTCCACGCGAGTTGCGAGGGGTCTCTCAGGATTCCTGCGCAGTCGGGGATGGCTCCTAAGACCGCTTCTGGGGCCTGAGGTTTCCTCTCCAGTTCTGCCATGGATCGTGGCATTCCTCTGGAGGCTCCACAGGGGAGTCAGGCCTCATCTCGAGTGGAAACATGCACGTCTGCCTTCCTGCTGAGCTGTAGCAGCAGGGTCAGGCTTCCCGTGGAGTTGACACAGGGGCCTGTGGCTTTCCCTCGAGGCTTTCCCACAGGGTGATACACGTGCCACCGTGGTGCGAGTCCATACTCGGGGTGACAGTCGAAGTAGTGCAGGGAAATCAGGTACCTCTGGAGTGGACTGAGACATTTGGGGGTCTTTTTGAATGGTAGCATGCCCCTGAAGTTCCTCTCGACTTTCCTGTGGAGAGTGCCTCCTCTTGAGTTGTGACCGGATGGCCGGGAATACTTCCCCAACCAAATGAGGAAAGGAATCCTCGTCTCGAGCGGTGAAGGGAGACACGGGGCTCCTCTTGGGTTGTGGTGGGTTCCTCGGTGTTCCTGTCAAGTGGAGAAGTGTATGTTGGGGTACTTCTTGATTCACTGCAATCGTGTTAAAAAAAAACCCTTCGAGGTTCAACAGGGAAGGGGTGACTTCCCTTGAGACGCCTCAGAGGACAAGGGCCTCATCTCCCGTGGAAGGGGGAACCTCCTTTTTTTTCTGGAGTTGTGCCAGGTTCCTCGCCAGTTACGATAGGGACATCAGGGACCCGCCCCTTTGGCGTCAGCAAAGGCCAGTATCCACGTGAGTGGCTAGGATCCTCTTGGTATTCCTGCGTAATGTCGACTGGCTCGTATGTCCTCGTCTGGAGCCTGAATTTTCTTCTCCATTGCTGACATGGATCGTGGGGTTCCTTTGGAGGCTCCACAGGGGATTCAGGCCTTGTCTCCAGTGGAGACATGTACATCCGCTTTCCTCCCAAGCTGTAGCAGCAGGGTCAGGCTCCCGTCGAATTGACATGCAGTCTGTTGCTTTCCCTCAAGGCTTTCCCACAGGGCTGTCACACGTCCCACCATTGTGTGAGCTGATACTCTGGGTGACTATCGAGTCAGTGCAGGGAAACGGGGTTCATCTCTAGTGGACTGAGACATCTGGGGGTTTTGCAGAATAGTGGCATGACCCCTGAAGTTCCTCTCAACTGTCCTATGGAGAGCTCCTCCTCTGACATGCGATGGAAATGGCGGTTATCCTTCCATGACGAAGCAGGGAAAGAAACCCTCATCTCGAGCGGAGGAGCTGGAAATGGGGTTCCTCTTTAGTTGTGGCAGGACCCTCGGTGTTCTACTCGAGTGGAGAAGGGTATGTCGGGGTACTTCTTGAGTCACTACAAGGGTGTCAAGGACCCCATGGAGGTTCAAGAGGGAAGGGGTGTCTTCCCCCTAGACGCCACAGCAGGAAAAGGCCTCATCTCGCCTGGAGGGGAGAACCTCCTGGTTTTTCTCGAGTTGAGGAAGATTCATCTCGAGTTATGACAGGGACTTTAGGGACCCGCCCATGTGGCCTCAGGAAACTCCAGTCTCCAAGCGAGTTTTGAGGGGCCTCTGGGGATTACTTCGCAGTTGGAGCCGGCTCCTAAGTCCTCGTCTGGAGCCTCAGGATTCCTCTCCAGTGCTGACATGGATCGTGGGGTTCCTCTGGAGGCTCCACAGGGGAGTGAGGCCTCGTCTCACATGGAGACGTGCACATCTGTTTATCTCCTGAGCTACAGGAGCAGGGTCACGCTTCCTGTCGAGTTGACACAGGAGTCTGTAGCTTTCCCTCGAGGCTGTCCCACAGGGCTGTCACATGTGCCACGGTGGTGTGAGGCGATACTTGGGGTGACAGTCAAGGCGGTGCAGGACAACCAGATTCAACTGAAGGGGACTGTGAAAATGGGGGGGTCTTTCAGAAAGGTGGAACGACCCCTCGAGTTCCTCTCGACTCTCCTGTGGAGAGCGCCTCCTCTTTAAATGCGACGGGAATTCTGGAAATCTTTCCCCGATGATGCTGGGTAAGAAACCCTCATCTCGAGTGAAGGAGGGGGAAACCGGACTCCTCTTGAGTTGTGGTGTTCCAACTCGAGTGCAAACTCGAGTTGACAAAGGGGTCTGTAGCTTTCCCTCGAGGCTTTCCCACAGGGCTGTCATACGTACCACCGTGGTGTGAGGTGATACTCAAGGGTGACAGTCGAGGGGGTGAAGGGAAACCAGGTTCATCTGAAGTGGACTCAGACATCTGGGGTCTTTCGGAATAGAAGCCCCACCCCTGGAGTTCCTCCTGACACTCCTGTGGAGAGCACCTCCTCTTGAGATGCGATGGGAACCCTGAGAATCCTTCCCCGAAGAAGCAAGGAAAGGAACCCTCATCTCGAGAGGAGGAGGCGGAAACGGGGCTCCTGTTGAGTTGTGGCAGGACCCTCGGTGCTCCTCTCGATTGGAGAAGGGTATGTCAGGGTACTTCTTGAGACGTTTCAAGGGTGTGAAGGACCCCTTCGAGGTTCAAGAGGGAAGGGCTGACTTCCTCCAAGATACCTGTGGACAAGGGCCTCATCATGTCTGGAGGGGAGAACCTCCAGGTTTTTTGGAGTTGCGGCAGGTTCCTCTCGAGTTATGAAGGGGACCTCAGGGACCCGCTCCTGTGGTCTCAGGAAAGGCCAGTCTCCTCGGAGTTGCTAGGGGCTTCTCGAGATTCCTGCACAGTTGGGGCCTGCACCTAAGTCCTCGTCTGCAGCCTGAGGTTTCCTCTCCAGTACTGACATGGAACGTGGTGTTCTCTGAATGCTCCACAGGGGTGTCAGGCATCGTCTCGAGTGGAGCCATGCACGTATGCTTTCCTCCCGAGCTATAGCAGCAGGGTCAGGCTGCCATTGATTTGACACAGGGGTCTGTGGCATTCCCTCGAGGCTTTCCCACAGGGCTGAAACACGTGACCCAGTGGTGTGAGTCCATACTTGGGGTGAAGTTCGAGGCGGTGCAGGGATATCAGGTTCCTCTGAAGTGGACTGAGAAATGTAGGGGTTTTTTGGAATGGTGGAAGGACCTGTGGAGTTTTTCTCGACATTCCTGTGGAGAGTTCCTCCTATTGAGATGTGATGGGAACACAGGGAATCCTTCCCTGACGAAGCTGGGAAAGGAACCCTCATGTCAAGCGGAGGATGAAGAAACGGGGCTTCTCTTGATTTTTGGTGGGACACTCAGTGTTCCTCTCGAGTGGAGAAGGGTATTTAGAGGTACTTCTTGAGTCGCTGCCAGTTTGTGAAGAACAACTACGAGGTTCACGAGGGAAGGAGTGACTTCCCCTGAGACGGTACAGCGGCAAGGGCCTCATGTGGCCTGGAGCAGAGAACCTCCTGTTTTTTTTCGAATTATGGCAGGTTCCTCTTGAGTTATGACGGTGACCTCAGGGACACGCCACTGTGGCCTCAGGAAAGGCCAGTCTCCACGCGAGTTGTGAGGGGCCTCTCGTGATCCCTGCACTGTCGTGGCCGGCTCCTAAGTCCTCATCTGGAGCCTGAAGTTTCCTCTCCAGGCTGTCATTGATCATGGGGTTCCAACAAAGACTGCAAAGGCAGTCAGGTCTCGTCTCCAGTGGATACTTGCACGTCTGCTTTCCTCCTGAGCTGTAGCAGCAGGGTCAGGCTTCCCATCGACTTGACTCAGGGATCTGTGGCTTTCCCTCGAGGCTGTCCCTCAGAGCTGTCACATGTGCCACCATGGTGTAATGCAATACTCAGGGTGACAGTCGAGGCAGTGCAAGACAACCAGATTCAACTGAAGTGGACTGAGACACTTGAGGGTCTTTCAGAATGGTGGTATGACCCCTGGAGTTCCTCTCGATTCTCCTGTGGAGTGCGCCTCCTTTGAGATGCGATGGGAATGCCGGAAATCTTTCCCTGACCAAGCAGGGAAAGGAACCCTCCTCTCGAGGGAGGAGAGGGAAACGGGTCTCCTCTTGAGTTGTGGCAGGACCCTCGGTGTTCCTCTCGAGTGGAGAAGGGTATGTTGGGGCAATACTTGAGATGCTGCAAGGGTGTGAAGGACCCCTTCGAGATTCAAGGGGGAAGGGGTAACTTCCTCGAGATGCTACAGCGAAGAAGGCCCTCATCTCACCTGGAGGGGAGAACGTCCTGGTTTTTCTCGAATTGTGGCAGGATCCTCTAGAGTTATGACGGGTACCTCAGGGAACCGCCCCTGTAGCCTCAGGAAAGACAAGTCTCCACGCGAGTGGCAAGGGGGCTCTCCGGATTCCTGCGCAGGTGGGGCCGGCTCCTACGTGCACATCTGAAGTGGGAGGTTTCCTCTCCAGTGCTGACATGAATCGTGGAGTACCTCTGGAGGCTCCACAGGGGATTCAGGTCTCATCTCGAGTGGAGATATGCAAGTCCGCTTTCCTCTCTAGCTGTAGCAGCAGGATCAGGCTTCCTGTCAATTTGAAACAGGGGTCTGTGGCTTTCCCTTAAGGCTTTCCCACAGGGCTGAAACACGTGCCACCATGGTGTGAGTCCTTACTCGGGGTTACAGTCGAGGCAGTGCGGGGAAATCAGGTTCCTCTTGAGTGGCCTGAGACATTTGGGGGTCTTTTGGAATGGTGGAAAAACCCCTAGAGTTCCTCTCGACTTTCCTTTTGAGAGCGCCTCCTCTTGAGATGAGTTAGGAATGCCGAGTATCCTTTCCTGACGAAGCAGGTAAAGGGACCCTCATCTCGAGCGGAGGAAGGGCAAAAGGGGCTTCTCTTGAGTTGTTGCAGGACCTTGAGTGTTCCTCTCGAGTGGAGAAGGGTATGTCGGTGTACTTCTTGAGTTGCTACAAGGGTTTCAAACACCTGCGATGTTCAAAAGGGAAGGGATGACTTCCCCTGAGACGCCACAGTGGACCAGGGCCTCATCTCGCCCGGAGGGAAGAACTTCCTGGTTTTTCTCAAGTTGCGTCAGATTCCTCTAGAGCTACAATGGGGACTTCAGGGTCCCACCACTGTGGCCTCAGGAAAGGCCAGTCTCCACGCGAGTTGCAAGGGGCTTCTCGGAATTCCTGTGCAGTTCTGGCCGGCTCCTAAGTCCTTGTCTGGAGCCTGAGGTTTCCAATCCAGTGGTGACATGGATTCTTGGGTTCCTCTGGAGGCTCCACGGGGGAGTCTGTCCTTGTCTCAAAAGGAGACGTGAATTTCCGCTTTCCTCTGGAGCTGTAGCAGCAGGGTCACATTTCACGTCCAAATGACACAAGGGTCTATGGCTTTCCCTCGAGGCTTTCCCAAAGGGCTGAAACATGTGTCACTGTGGTGTGAGTCCATACTCGGGGTGACATTCGAGGCAGAGCAGGGAAATCCGGTTCCTCTGATGTTTACTGAGATATTTGTGGGTATTTTGGAATGGTGGCACGACCCCTGGAGTTCCTCTAGACTTTCCTGTTGAGATCACCTCCTCTTGAGATGTGATGGAAATGCCGGGAATCCTTTCTGAAGAAGCAGGTAAGGGAACCCTCATCTCGAGAGGAGGAGGGGGAAACAGGGCTCCTTTTGAGTTGTGTCGGTACCCTCGGTGTTCCATTCGAGTGGAGAAGGTTATGTCGAGGTACTTCTTGAGTCACTGAAAGGGTGTGAAGGACCCATTTGATGTTCAAGAAGGAAGGGGTGACTTCTCCCGAGATGCCTCAGTGGAAAAGGGCTATATCTCGATTGGTGGGTGGAACCTCCCGGTTTTTCCCAAGTTACAGCAGATTCCTCTCCAGTTATGACGGAGACCTCAGGGACCCGCCCATGTGGCCACAGGAAAGGCAAGTCTCCACGTGATTTTCTAGGGGCCTCTTGGGATTACTTCCCAGTCAGGGCCAGCCACTAAGTCGTGGTATGGAGCCTGAGGTTTCCTCTCCAGTGCTGACATGGATCGTTCGGTTCCTCTGGAGGCTCCACAGGGGAGTTAGGCTTTGTCTCGATGGGAGACATGCACTTCCATTTTCCTCCCGAGCTGTATCAGCAGGGTCGGTCTTCCTGTCGAGTTGACAGAGGGGTCTATGGTTTTCCCTCGAGTCGTTCCCACAGGTTTGAAACAAGTGCCACCAAAGTGTGAGTACTTAATCGGGGTGAAGTTTAGACAATGCAGGGAAATCAGGTGCACCTGGAGTGGACTGATATATTTGGGGGTTTGGAATGCTGGCATGACCCCTGGAGTTCCTCTCGACTATACTGTGGAGAGCGTCTCCACCTGAGATTCGACGGAAATGCCGCGAATCCTTCCCTGACAAAGCAGGGAAAGGAACCCTTATCTCAAGTGGAAGAGGGGGAAACGGGGCTACTCTTGAATTGTGGTGGGACCCTCGATGTTCCTCTCGAGTGGAGAAGGGTATATCGGGGTACTTCTTGAGTCACTGCAAGGATGTGAAGGACCCCTTCGAGGTTCAAGAAGGAAGGGGTGACATCCCCTGAGACACCGCAGCGGACAATGGCCTCATCTCGCCTGGAGGGGAGAACCTCCTGGTTTTTTTTGAGTTGCAGCAGGTTCCTCTCCAATTAGGATGGGGACCTCAGGGACCCGCCCCTGTGACCTCAGGAAAGGGCAGTATCCACGAGAGTTGCAAGGTGCCTCTTGGGATTCCTGTGCAGTTGGGTCCGGCTCCTAAGTCCTTGTCTGGAGCCGAGGCCAGAACCTGAGGTTTGCTCTCCAGGGCTGACATGGATCATGGGGTTCCTCTGGAGGCCCCACAGGGGAGTCAGGCATTGTCTCGAGTGGAGACATGAACGTTCACTTTCCTCCCGAGCTGGAGCAGCAGGGGCAGTCTTAACGTCAACTTGGCACAGGGATCTATGGATTTTCCTCGAGGCTTTCCCACAGTGCTGAAACACATGCCACCGTGGTGTGAGTCCATCCTCGTGGTGACAGTCGAGGCAGTGCAGGGAAATCAGCTTCCTCTGGAGTGGACTCAGACATTTGGGGGTCTTTTGGAATGATGGCACGACCCTTGGATTTCCTCTCGACTTTCCTATTTAGAGCGCCTCCTCTTGAGATGCGACGGGAACTCCGGGAATCCTTTCCCGACGAAGCAGGGAAAGGAACCCTTATCTCGAGCGGAGGAGGGGGAAACGGGGCTTCTCTTGAGTTGTGAAGGGATCCTCGGTGTTCCTCTTGAGTGAAGAAGGGTATGTTGGGGTACTTCTTGAGTCACTGCAAGGGTGTGATGAACCCTTTTGAGGTTCAAGAGGGAAAGGGTGATTTCCCTCACGACGCCCCTGTGGAGAAGGGCCTCTTCTTATCTTGAGTGGAGAACCTTCTGATTTTTCTTGAGTTGCGGCAGGTTCCTCTCGAGTTATCCCGTGGATCTCAGGGACCCGCTTGTGTGACATCAGGAATGGCCAGTCTCCATGGGTGTTGCGAGGGGCCTCTCAGGATTCTTCTCCAGTCAGTGCCAGGTCCTGAATCCTCCCCTGGAGCCGAGGCCGTAACCTGAGGTTTCCTCTCCAGTGCTGACTTTTACCTTGGTGTACCTCTGGAATCTCCAAAGGGGAATCAGGCCTCATCTCGAGTAAAGTCGTGCACGTCCGCTTTCCTCCCGAGCTGTAGCAGCATGGTCAGGCTTCCCATCTAGTTGACACAGACGTCTGTGGCTTTTCCTCGAGGCTTTCCCACAGGGCTGAAAGACGTGCCACCGTGGTGTGTGTCATACTCAGTGTGACAGTCGAGGCAGTGCAGGGAAATCAGGTTCCTCTGGAGTGGACGGAAACATTTGGGGGTCTTTTGGAATGGTGGCACGACCCCCAGAGTTCCTCTTGACTTTCCTGTTGAGAGCGCCTCCTCTAGAGATGCAACAGAAACGCTGGGAATCCTTCCCCGAATAAGTAGGGAAAGGAACCCTCATCTCGAGCACAGGAGGGGGAAACTGGGCTCCTCTTGAGTTTTCCGGGACCCTTGGTGTTCCTCCTGAGTGGACACTGATCGGTCGTGGAACTTATTGAGTCGCAGTAAGGATGTGAAGGACCCCTTCAAAGTTCAAGAGGGAAGGGGTGATTTCCCCTGAGACGCCGCAGCTGACAAGGGCCTCATCTCCTCTGGAGGTGAGCACCTCCTGGGTTGTCTCGAGTTGCCGCAGGTTTCACTCGAGTTACAGCGGGGACATCAGGGACCCACCCCTGTGGCCTCGGGATAGGCCAGTCTCCACGAAAGTTGCAAGAGGCCTCTTGGGATTCCTGTGAAGTCATAGCTGGCTCCTCACGCCTTGTGTGGAGCCGAAGCCAGAACCTGAGGTTTCCTCTCCAGTTTTGACATGGATCTTGGGGTTCCTCTGGAGGCTCCACAGGGGAGTCAGGCCTCTTCTCGAGTGGAGACATGCACGTCCAATTTCCTCCAGAGGTGTAACATCATGGTGAGGCTTCCCTTCGAGTTGACACAGGGATCTGTGGCTTTCCCTCGAGGCTTTCCCACAGGGCTGAAACACGTGCCCTTGAGGCGTGAGTCCATACTGGGGATGACACTCGAGGCAGTGCAGGGAAATCAGGTTCCTCTCGAGTGGACTGAGACATTTGGGGGTCTTTTGGAATGTTGGCACAACCCCTGGAGTTCCTCTCGACTTTCCTATTGAGAGTGCTTCCTCTTGAGATGCGACGGTAATGCCAGAATCCTTTCCCGATGAAGCAGGGAAAGGAACCCTCAATTCTAGCGGAGTAGGTGGAAATGGGGCTCCTCTTAAGTTTGGCGGGATCCTCCATGTTCCTCTCGACTGGAGATGGGTCGCTCGAGGAACTTCTTGATTCGCAGCAAGGGGTGAAAGAGCCCTTCGAGGTTCAAGAGGGAAGAGGTGATTTCCTCCATGATGCTGCAGCAGAAAAAGGGCCTCATCTCGCCTGGAGGGGAAACCTCCTGGTTTTTCTCGAGTTGCGGCAGGTTCCACTCGAATTATGAAGGGAACCGCCCCTGTTGCCTCAGGAAAGGTCAGTCTCCATGTGAGTTTCGAGGGGACTCTCTGGATCTCTGCGCAGCTGGGGCCTGCACATAAGTCCTCATCTGGTGCTGAGGCCGGAACCTGAGGTTTCATCTAGAGTGCTGACATGGATCGTGGGGTTCCTCTAGAGGCTCCACAGGGGAGTCAAGCCTCATCTCGAGTGGAGACGTGCAAGTCCACTTTCCTCCTGAGCTGTAGCAGCAGGATCAGGCTTCCTGTCCAGTTGACACAGGGATCTGAGGCTTTCCCTCGAGGCTTTCCCACATGGCTGAAACACGTGCCACCTTGGTGCAAGTCCATACTCGGGGAGACAGTCGAGGCATTGCAGTGAAATCAGGTTCCTCTGGAGTGGACTGAGACATTTGGGGGCCTTTTGGAATGGTAGCATGACCCCTGGAGTTCCTCTCGACTTTCCTGTTGAGAGTGCCATCTCCTGAGATGAGGCGGGAATGCTGGGAATCCTTTCCCAATGAAGCAGGGAAAGGAACATTTATCTCGAGCAGAGAAGGGGGAAACGGGGATTCTCTTGAGTTTGGCAGGACCCGCGGTGTACCTTTCGACTGGAGAAGGGTATTTCGGGGTACTTCTTGAGTCGCTGCAAGGGTGTGAAGGACCCCTTCAAGGTTCAAGAGGGAAGGGGTGACTTACCCTGAGAAGTTGCAGAGGAAAAGGGCCTCGTTTCGCCTGGAGGGGAGAACCTCCTGGTTTTTCTTGAGTTGTGGCAGGTTCCTCTCAAGTTAAGACGGGAATCTCAGAAACCCACGCCTGTGGCCTCAGGAAAGGCTGGTCTCCACGCGAGTTGCGAGGGGCCTTTTGGGATTCCTGCACAGTCGGGCCTGGCTCCTAAGTCCTCGTCTGGAGCCTTGGCCCGAACCTGAGGTTTCCACCCCAGTGCTGTCATGGATTGTGCAGTTTGTCTGGAGGCTCCACAGGGCGTCAGACCTCATCTCGAGTGGAGACATGCATGTCTGCTTTCCTCCCGAGCTGTATTAGCAGGGTCGGCTTCCTGTCGAGTTGACACAAGGGGTCTGAGTCTTTCCCTTGAGGCTTTCCCACAATACTGTCACACGTGCAACCGAGGTATTAGAAGATCCTTTGGGTGACAGTTGAGGTGGCACAGGGCCACCTGGATCCTCTGGAGTGGATGGAGATATCTAGGGGTCTTTCAGAACGGTGGCATGACCCCTCGAGTTCCTCTCGACTCTCCTGTGGAGAGCACCTCCTCTTGAGATGTGACGGGAACGCCGGGAATCCTTAATCAACGAAGCAGGAAAAGGAACCCTCATCTCGAGCAGAGGAGAAGGAAACAGGGCTCAACTTGATGTCTCCTGGGACCCTTGGTGTTCCTCTCTAGTGGAGAAGGGTATGTTGTGGTACTTCTTGAGTGGACCTGCAAGGGTGTGAAGGACAACTTTGAGGTTCAAGAGGGAAAGGCTGACTTCCCCTGAGACGCCGCAGGGTCAAGGGCCTCATTTCTCCTGGAAGGCAGAACCTCCTGTTTTTTCTCATGTTTCAGCAGGTTCCTCTCGAGTTACAACAGGGACCTCAGGGACCCGCCCCTGTGGCCTCAGGAAAGGCCAGTCTCCACGCAAGTTGCGAGGGACCCACTGGGATTCCTGCACAATTGGTGCCCGTTCCTAAATCATGGCCTGGAGCCCAGGCCATAACCTGAGGTTTCCTGTAGAAAGCTGACATGGATCTTGGGGTACCTCTGGAATCTCCACAGGGGAGTCAGGCCTCATCTCGAGTGGAGACGTGCATGTACGCTTTCCTTCCAATCTGTACCAGCAGGATCATGCTTCCCATCGAGTTGACAAGGGGTCTGTGGCTTTCTCTCGATGCTTTCCCACAGGGCTGAAACACGTACCACCCTGGTGTGAGTCCATACTCGGGGTGACATTCGAGGAAATGCAGGGAAATCAGGATCCCCTGGAGGGATTTAGATATTTGGGTGTCTTTTGGAATGGTGGCATGACCCCTGGAGTTCCTCTTGAATTTCCTGTTGAGAGCGCCTCCTCTTGAGATGCGACAGGAATGTCGGGAATCCTTTCCCAACAAAGTAGGGAAAGGAACCCTCATCTTGAGTGGAAAAGGGGGGAAACAGGGCTTCTCTTGAGTTTCCTGGGACCGTCGGTGTTCTTCTAGCGTGGAGACGGGTCGGTCAAGGAACTTCTAGAGTCGCAGTAACGATGTGAAGAACCCCTTCGAGGTTCAATGGGGAAGGGGTGATTTCCCCCAAGATGCCACAGCGGACAAGGGCCTCATCTCGCCTGGAGTGGAGAACCTCCTGGTTTTTCTTGAGTTGCTGCAGGTTCCTCTCGAGTTATGACGGGAAACTCAGGGGCCCGCACTGGTGGCCTCAGTAAAGGTCAGTCTCCACGTGAGTTGTGAGGGGCCTCTCAGGATTCCTGTGGAGTCTGACCCTGCTCTTAAATCCTCCTCTGGAGCTGCAGCCGGAAGCTGAGCTTCCCTCTCCAGTGCTGACATGGCTCGTGGGGTTCCTCTGGAGGCTCCCCAAAGGAGTCAGCCCTCATCTATAGTGGAGACGTGCATGTCTTCTTTCCTCCCTGAGCTGTAGCAACAGGGTCAGGATTCCTGTTGAGTTGACACCGGGGTCTATGGCTTTCCCTCAAGGCTTTCCACAGGGCGGAAACCCTTGCCACCCTTGTGTGAGTCCATACCCGAGGTGACAGTAGAGGCAGTGTAGGGAAATCAGGTTCCTCTGGAGTGTTCTGAGATGTTGGGGGATCTTTTGAAATTGTGGCATGACCCCTGGAGTTCCTCTTGACTTTCCTGTGGAGAGCGCCTCCTCTTGAGATGTGACAGGATCACCGGGAATCCTTCCGCGACTAAGCAGTAAAAGGAACCCTCATCTCGAGCAGAAGTGGGTAAACTGGGCTCCGCTTGAGTTGTGGCAGGACCCCCGGTGTTCCTCTCAAGTGGAGAAGGGCATGTTGGGGTACTGGTTGAGCGTCACTGCAAGGGTATGAATGACCCCTTCGAGGTTCAAGAGGGAAGGGATGACGTCCCCCAACACGCCGCAGCGGACAAGGGCCTCATCTCGTCTGGAGGGGAGAAGCTCCTGGTTTTTCTTGAGTTGAGGCTGGTTCCTCTCAAGTTACAATGGGGACCTCAGGGACCCGCCCCTGTGGCCTCAGGAAAGTTCAGTCTCCACGCGAGTTGAGAATGTCCTCTGGGGATTCCTGTGCATTTGGAGCCGGCTCCTATGTCCTCATCTGGAGCCTGAGGCGTCCTCTCCAGTGCTGACGTGGATCGTGGGGTTCCTCTGGAGGCTCTCCTCGGGAGTCAGGCCTTGTCTCGAGTGGAAACGTGCATGTCCGCTTTCCTCCCAAGCTGTAGCAGCAGGGTCAGTCTTCCCGTCGAGTTTACACAGGGAATCTGTGGCTTTCCCTCGAGGCTTTCACACAGGGCTGTCACACGTGCCACCTTTGTGTGAGCTGATCCTCGGGGAGACAATCGAGTAGGCGCAGGGCTACCAGGTTCCTCCAGAGTGGATGAAGACATCTGGAGGTCTTTCGGAACAGTGGCATGACTCCTGTAGTTCCTCTTGACTCTCCTGTGGAGAGCGCCTCCTCTTGAGATGCCATGGGAATGCCGGGAATCCTTCCCCGACGAAGCAGGGAAAGGAACCATCATCTCCAGTGGAGGAGGGGGAATTGGAGCTCCGCTTGAGTTGTGGCGGGACCCTCGATGTTCCTCTCCAATGGAGGGGTAGTTATTGAGTTGCTGCAAGGGTGTGAAGGACCCCTTCCAGGTTCAAGAGGGAAGGGGTGACTTCCCCTGAGATGCCCAGGTGGACAAGGGCTTCATCTCGCCTGGAGGGTGAACCTCCTGGTTTTTCTCAAGTTGCAGCAGGTTTCTCTTGAGTTACGAAGGGGACCTCAGGAACCCACCCCGATGGCCTCAGGAAAGGCCATTCTCCACGCGAGTTGTGAGAGGCTGCTTGGGATTCCTGCACAATTGGTGCTGGTTCCTAAATACTCATCTGGAGCCCAGGCCGAAACCTGAGGTTTCCTGTCCAGTGATGACATGGAACTTGGGGTACCTCTGGAATCTCCACAGGGGAGACAGGCCTCGTCTCGAGTGGAGACGTGCATGTCCGCTTTCCTTCCGATCTGTACCAGCAGGATCACACTGCCCGTCGAGTTGACACAGGGCTCTGTGGCTTTCCTTTGAGGCTTTCCCACAGGGCTGAAACACGTGCCACCCTGGTGTGGGTCCATACTTTGGGTGACAGTCGAGGCAGTGCAGGGAAGTCAGGTTCCCCTGGAGGGACTGAGATATTTAGGGGTCTTTTGGAATGGTGGCACAACCCATAGAGCTCCTCTCGACTTTCCTGTTGAGAGCGCCTCCTCATTACATGCGATGGGAACGTCAGGAATCCTTTCCTGATGCAGCAGGGAAAGGAACCCTCATCTCGAGCGCAGGAGGGGGAAACTGGGCTCCTCTTGAGTTTTCCGGGACCCTTGGTGTTCCTCCTGAGTGGACACTGGTCGGTCGCGGAACTTACTGAGTCGCAGTAAGGATGTGAAGGACCCCTTCAAGTTTCAAGACAGAAGGGGTGATTTCCCGCGAGATGCCACAGCGGACAATGGCCTCATCTCGCCTGGAGTGGAAACCTCCTGGTTTTCGCGAGCTGTGGCAGGTTCCTCTCGAGTTACGATGGCGACCTCAGGGACTCGCACTTGTGGCCTCAGGGAAGGTCAGTCTCCACGCGAGTTGTGAGGGGCCTCTCAGGATTCCTGTGCAGTGAACCTGCTCCTATACCCTCCTCTGGAGCCGTGGCCAGAACCTGAGGTTTCCTCTCCAGTGTTAACATGGGTCGTGGGGTTCTTCTGAAGGCTCCCCTGGGGAGTCAGGCCTCATCTCGAGTGGAAACGTGTATGTCCGCTTTCCTCCCGAGCTGTAGCAGCAGGGTCAGGATTCCCGTCGAGTTGACACATTGGAAATGTGGTTTTTCCTCGAGGCTTTCACACAGGGCTGTCACACGTGCCACCATTGTGTGAGCCAATCCTTGGGGGTGACAGTCGAATTGGAACAGGGCCACCAGGATCCTCTGGAGTGGACGGAGACATCTGGAGGTCTTTCGGAACGTTGGCACAATCCCTGGAGTTCCTCTCGACTCTCCTGTGGAGAGCGCCTCCTCTTGAAATGCTATGGGAATGCCGGGAATCCTTTCCCGATGAAGCAGGGAAAGGAACCATCATCTCGAGAGGAGGAGGGGAAATCAGAGCTCTGCTTGAGTTGTGGCAGGACCCTCGGTGTTCCTCTCTAGTGGAGAAGGGTTTGTTGGGGTACTTCTTGAGTTGCTGCAAGGGTGTGAAGGACCCCTTCGAGGTTCAAGAGGGAAGGGGTGACTTCCCCCGAGACGCCACACCAGACAAGGGCCTCATCTCGCCTTGAGCAGAGAACATCCTGGTTTTTCTCGTATTGTTGCAGGTTCCTCTTGAGTTACAACGGGGACCTCAGGAACCTGCCCCGATGGCCTCAGGAAAGGCCAGTCTCCACGGGAGTTTCGAGTGGCCACTTGGTATTCCTGTGCAATCGGTGCCAGTTCCTAAATCCTCATCTGGAGCTGAGGCCTGAACCTGAGGTTTCTTGTCCAGTGCTGACATGGATCATGTGGTTCCTCTGGAGGCTTCCCAGGGGAGTCAGGCCTCATCTCTAGTGGAGATGTGCACGTCTGCTTTCCTCCCGAGCTCTACCTGCAGGTTCAGGATTCCTGTCGAGTTGGCACCGGGGTCTGTGGCTTTCCTTCAAGGCTTTCCACAGGGCTGAAACTCTTGCCTATGATGTGAGTCCATAACCGGGGTGACAGTTGAGGCAGTGCAGGGAAATCAGGTTCCTCTGGTGTGGACTGAGACATTTGCAGGTCTTTTGCAATGGTGGCATGACCCCTGGAGTTCCTCTCAATTCCCCTCTGGAGAGCACCTCCACTTGAGATGCGAGAGGAACGCCGGGAATCCTTCCCCAACTAAGCAGAGAAAGGAACCCTCATCTCAATTGGAGGAAGGGGAAACTGGGCTCCACTTTAGTTGTGGTGGGACCCTTGGTGTTCCACTAGAGTGGAGAAGGACAAGTCGGGGTACTGCTTGAGCATCACTGCTATGGTATGTAGGACCCCTTCGAGGTTCAAGAGGGAAGTGGTGACTTCCCAGAGACTCTGCAGTGGACAAGGGCCTCATCTTGCCATGAGGGGAAAACCTCCTGGTTTTTCTCGAGTTGCGGCAGGTTCCTCTTGAGTTACAATGGGGACATCAGGGACCCGCCCTTGTGGTCTGAGGAAAGGCCAGTCTCCATGCGAGGTGAGAGAGTCCTCTGGGGATTCATGCACATTCGTGGCAGGCTCCTAAGTCCTCGTTTGGAGCCTGAGGTTTCCTCTCCAGTGTTGATGTGGATCGTGGCCTTCCTCTGGAGGCTGCACAGGGGAGTCAGGCCTCATCTCGAGTGAAGACGTGCATGTCCGCTTTCCTCCCGAGCTGTAGCTGCAGGGTCAGGCTTCCCGTCCAGTTGGCACAGAGGGTCTGTGGCTTTCCCTTGAAGCTTTTCCACAGGGCTGTCACACGTGCCAACATGGTGTGAGACTATCCTTGGGCTGACAGTCGAAGTGGCGCAGGCCACCAGGTTCCTCTGGAGTGAACGAAGACATCTGGGGTTCTTTCTGAATAGTGGCACGACCCCTGGAGCTCCTCTCAACTCCCCTCTGGAGAGCGCCTCCACTTGAAATGCGACGGGAATGCCAGGAATCCTTCCGCAAAAAAACAGGGAAAGGAACCCTCATCTCGCACGGAGGAGGGGGAAACGGGGCTCCACTTGAGTTCTGGAGGGACCCCCGATGTTTCTCTTGAGTGGAGAAGGGTTTGTCGGGGTACTTCTTGAGTTGTTGCAATGGTGTGAAGGACCCCTTCGAGGTTCAAGAGGGAAAGGTTTACTTTCCCCGAGATGCCACAGCAGACAAGGGCCTCATCTCGCCTGGAGGGGAGAACCTCCTGGTTTTTCTCGAGATGGGGCAGGTTCCTCTCGAGTTATGACGGGGACCTCTGGAACCTGCCCTGATAGCCTCAGGAAAGGCCAGTCTCCAGGCGAGATCCTAGGGGCCACTTGGGATTCCTGTGCAATCGGTGTCGGTTCCTAAATCCTCATCTTGAGATGAGGCGGGAACCTGAGGTTTCGTGTCCAGTGCTAACATGGATCTTGGAATACCTCTGGAATCTCCACAGGGGAGTCAGGCCTCGTCTTGAGTGGAGACGTGCACATTCACTATCCTCCCACACTCTAGCAGCAAGGTCAGGTTTCCCATTGAGTTGACACAGGGGTCTGTGACCTTCCCTCAAGGATTTCCGACAGGGCTGTCACACATGCCACCATGGTGTGAGCCGATCCTCGTGGTGACAGTCGAGTCGGCACATGGCCACCAGGTTCCTCTGGAGTGGATGGAGACATCTGAGGGTCTTTCAGACCAGTGGCATGACACCTGGAGTTCCTCTCGACTCTCCTGTGGAGAGCGCCTCCTCTTGACATGTGACGGGAAAGCCTGGAATTCTTCCCCAACGAAGCAGGGAAAGGAACAGTCATCTCGAGGGAAGGAGGGGGAAAAGGGGCTCTGCTTGAGTTGCGGCGGGACCCTTGGTGTTTCTCTCGAGTGAAGTAGGGTTTGTCAGGGTACTTCTTGAGTTGCTTCAAGGGTATGAAGGACCCCCTCGAGGTTCAAGAGGAAAGGGGTGACTTCACCCGAGACGATGCAGCAGACAAGGGCCTCATCTCGCCTGGAGGGGAGAAACTCTTGGTTTTTCTTGAGTTGCAGCAGGTTCCTCTGGAGTTACAATGGGGATATCAGGAACCTGCCCTGGTGGCCTCAGGAAAGGTCTGTCTCCATGCGAGTTGCAAGGGGCCTCTCGGGACTCCTGTGCAATCGGTGCCAGTTCCTAAATCCTCATATGTATCTGAGGCCAGAAGCTGAGGTTTCGTGTCCAGTTCTGATATGGAACTTGGGGTACCTCTGGAATTTCCACAGGGAAGTCAGGCCTCATCTCGGGTGGAGACGTGCACGTTTGCTTTCCTCCCAAGCTGTAGCAGCAGGATCACGCTTTCCATCGTGTTAACAAGGGGTCTGTGGCTTTCCCTTGAGGCTTTCCCACAGAGCAGAAATACGTGCCACCGTGTTTTGAGTCCATACTTGGGGTGACAGTCGAGGCAGTGCAGGGAATTCAGGTTCCTCTGGAGGGACTGAGACATTTGGGGGTCTTTTGCAACAGTGGCACGGCACCTGGTGTTCCTCTCCACTTTCCTATTGAGAGTGCCTCCTCTTGATATGCGACAGGAATGCCAGGAGTCCTTTTCTGATGAAGCTGGGAAAGGAACCCTCATCTCGAGTGGAAGCCGGGGGAAACAGGGCTTCTCTTGACTTTGCTGGGACCGTTGGTGTTCCTCTTGCATGTAGACGGGTCGGTCGGGGAATTTCTTGAGTCGCAGCAAGGGTGTGAAAGACCCCTTCGAGGTTCAAGAGGGAAGGGGTGATTTCCCCCGAGACGCTGCAGTGGACAAGGGCCTCATCTCGCCTGGAGGGGAGAACCTCCTGGTTTGTCTTAAGTTGTGGCAGGTTCCTCTTGACTTACGACGGGGACCTCAGGGACCCGCACATGTGGCCTCAGGAAAAGTCAGTCTCCAGGCGAGTTGCATGGAGCCTCTTGGGATTCCTGCAAAGTCGGGGCCTGCTCCTAAATGCTCATCTGGAGCCGAGGCTGGAACCTGAGATTTCCTCTCTGGTGCTGACATGGATATCGTGGTACCTCTGGAATCTCCACAGGGGAGTCAGTTCTCGTCTCGAGTGGAGACTTGCACGTCCATTTTCCTCCTGAGCTGTAGCAGCAGGGTCAGGCTTCCCATCGAGTTGACACAGGGGTCTGTGGCTTTCCCTCGAGACTTTCATGCAGGGCTGAAACACGTGCCACCATGCCACCGTCAGTCCATACTCGGGGTGACAGTCGAGGCAGTGCAGGGAAATCAGGTTCCTCTGGAGTGGACTGAAATATTCGTGGGTCTTTTGGAACGGTTGCACGATCCCTGGAGTTCCTCTCGACCTTTCTTTTGAGAGCGCCTTCTTTTGAGATGTGACGGGAATGCTGGGAATCCTTCTCCGACGTTACATGGAAAGGAACCCTCATCTCGAGCGGATGAGGGGTTAACGGGGCTCCTCTTGAGTTGTGGCGGGACCCTCAGTGCTCCTCTCGAGTGGAGAAGTGTATGTTGGAGTACCTCTTGAGTTGCTGCAAGGGTGTGAAGGTCCCCTTAGAGGTTCAAGAGGGAAGGGTTGTTTTCCCCTCAGATGCCACAGCAGACAAGGGCCTCATCTCACCTGGAGGGGAGAACATCCTGGTTTTTCTCGAGTTGTGGCAGGTTCCACTCGAGTTACGATGGGGACTTCAGGGACCCGCCCCTGTGGCCTCAGGAAAGGCCAGTCTCCACGTGAGTTATGAGGGGCTTCTTGGGATTCCTGTGCAGTCAGGACTGGCTACTAAGTCCTTGTCTGGATCCTGAGGTTTCCTATCCAGTTGTGACATGGGTTCTGGGGTCCCTCTACAGGCTCCATTGGGTAGTCTGTCCTTGTCTCAAAAGAAGACGTGAACTTCGCTTTCCTCCGGAGCTGTAGCAGCAGGGTCACGCTTCACGTCGAGTTGACACAGAGATCTGTTGCTTTCCCTCGAGGCTTTCCCACAGGGCTGAAACACGTGCCACCGTGGTGTGAGTCCATACTTGCGGTGACAGTCAAGGCAGAGCAGGGAAATCAGGTTCCTCTGGAGTGTACTGAGACATCTAGTGGTCTCTTGGAACGGTGGCACAACCCCCAGAGTTCTCGCCACTCCTGTGGAGAGCGCCTCCACGTAAGACTCGACGGGAATGCAGTGAATCCTTCCCTGATGAAGGAGGGAGAGGAAACATCATCTCGAGGGGAGAAGTGGGAAACGGGGCTCCTCTTGAGTTGTGGCGGGACCCTCGATGTTCCTCTCGAGTGGAGAAGGGTATATTGAAGTACTTCTTGAGTCAGTGCAAGGTTGTGAAGGACACCTTCGAGGTTCAACAGGGAAGGGGTGACTTCCCCTGTGATGCCTCAGCGGACAATGGGCTCATCTCGCATGAAGGGGAGAACCTCCTGGTTTTGCAGGAGTTGTGGCAGGTTCCTTCAAGTTATGATGGGGACCTCAGGGACCTGCCCTTGTGACGTCAGGAAAGGGCAGTATCCACGCAATTTGCGAGGGGCACCTTGGGATTCGTGAGCAGTCTGTGCCAGCTCCTAAGTCCTATTCTGGATCCTGAGGTTTCCTCTCCAGTGCTGACATGGATCGTGGGGTTCCTCTGGAGGCTCCACAGGGGAGTTAGGCCTCGTCTTGAGTGGACACGTGCACGTTTGCCTTCCTCCTGAGCTGTAACAGCATGGTCAGGCTTCCCATCTAATTGACACAGGCGTCTGTGGCTTTTCCTCGAGACTTTCCAACAGGGCTGAAACACGTACCACTGTGGTGTGAGTCCATACTTGGGGTTACAATCGAGGTATTGCAGGAAAATCAGGTTCCTCTGGAGTAGACTGAGACATTTTGGGGTCCTTTGGAATGGTGGCACGAACCCTGGAGTTCCTCTCGACTTTCTTGTTGAGAGCACCTCCTCTTGAGATGCGATGGGAACGCCGGGAATCCTTACCCAATGAATATGGGAAAGGAACCCCCATCTCGAGTGTAGGAGGGGGAAACAGGTCTGCTCTTTAGTTTGGCGAGACCCTCAGTGTTCCTCTCACGTGTAGACAGTCGGTTGGGAAACTTCTTGAGTCGCAGCAAGGGTGTGAAGGACCCCTTCGAGGTTCAAGAGGGAAGGGGTGATTCCCCATGAGATGCTGCAGCAGACAGGGGCCTCATCTCGCCTGGAGGGAAGAACCACCTGGCTTTTCTCGAGTTGCAACAAGTTCTACTCGAGATACTACGAGGACCTCAGGTAGGCCCCCCGTGGCCTCAAGAAAGGCCAGTGTCCACTCATGTTACCAGGGGCCTCGTGGCATTCCTGCCCAGTTGGGCCGGCTCCTAAGTTATCTTCTGGACTCTGAGATTACCTCTCCAGTGCTGACATGGATCGTGGGGTTCCTCTGGAGGCTCCACAGGGGAGTTAGGCCTCGTCTTGAGTGGACACGTGCACGTTTGCCTTCCTCCTGAGCTGTAACAGCATGGTCAGGCTTCCCATCTAATTGACACAGGCGTCTGTGGCTTTTCCTCGAGACTTTCCAACAGGGCTGAAACACGTACCACTGTGGTGTGAGTCCATACTTGGGGTTACAATCGAGGTATTGCAGGAAAATCAGGTTCCTCTGGAGTAG
Organism: Neotragus pygmaeus; assembly: GCA_006410875.1. Taxonomy (NCBI): domain Eukaryota; kingdom Metazoa; phylum Chordata; class Mammalia; order Artiodactyla; family Bovidae; genus Neotragus; species Neotragus pygmaeus. The sequence continues at coordinate 7,476 of SJYV01051931.1, read as the reverse complement.
ACTGAGACATTTTGGGGTCCTTTGGAATGGTGGCACGAACCCTGGAGTTCCTCTCGACTTTCTTGTTGAGAGCACCTCCTCTTGAGATGCGATGGGAACGCCGGGAATCCTTACCCAATGAATATGGGAAAGGAACCCCCATCTCGAGTGTAGGAGGGGGAAACAGGTCTGCTCTTTAGTTTGGCGAGACCCTCAGTGTTCCTCTCACGTGTAGACAGTCGGTTGGGAAACTTCTTGAGTCGCAGCAAGGGTGTGAAGGACCCCTTCGAGGTTCAAGAGGGAAGGGGTGATTCCCCATGAGATGCTGCAGCAGACAGGGGCCTCATCTCGCCTGGAGGGAAGAACCACCTGGCTTTTCTCGAGTTGCAACAAGTTCTACTCGAGATACTACGAGGACCTCAGGTAGGCCCCCCGTGGCCTCAAGAAAGGCCAGTGTCCACTCATGTTACCAGGGGCCTCGTGGCATTCCTGCCCAGTTGGGCCGGCTCCTAAGTTATCTTCTGGACTCTGAGATTACCTCTCCAGTGCTGACATGGATCGTGGGGTTCCTCTGGAGGCTCCACAGGGGAGTTAGGCCTCGTCTCAAGTGGAGACGTGCACGTCCGCCTTCCTGCCGAGCAGTATCAGCAGGGTCAGGCTTCCAATCAGTTTGACACCAGGGTCTGTTCCTATCCCTCGAGGCTTTCCCACAGAGCTGAAAAACGTGCCACCGTGTTGTGAGTCGATACTCGGGGTTACAGTCGAGGCAGAGCAAGGAAATCAGGTTCCTCTGGTGAGGACTGAGACTGTTGGGGGTCTTTTGGAATGGTGGCACGACACTTGTAGTTCCTCTCGACTTTCCTGCTGAGAGCGCCTCCTCGTGAGATAGGACGGGAATGCCGGGAAACCTTTCCCAACTAAGCAGGGAAAGGAACCCTCATCTCGAGTGGAGGAGGGTGAAACGGGGCTCCTCTTGAGTTAGGCGGGACCCTCGGGGTTACTCTCGAGTGGAAACGGGTCGTTTGGGGAACTTATTGAGTCTCAGCAAGGATGTGAAGGACCCCTTCGAGGTTCAAGAGGGAAGGGGTGATTTCCCCCTAGATGCCGCAGCAGAAAAGGGCCTCATCACGCCTTGAGGGGACAACCTCATGGTTTTCCTCGAGGCGCAACTGGTTCCTCACGAGTTATGATGGGGACCTCATGGACCCGCCCCTGTGGCCTCAGGAAATGCCAGTCTCCAAGGAAGTTGCAAGGGGCCCCTCGGGATTCCTGCACAGTCGGGGCTGGCTCCTAAGTCCTCATCTGGAGCAGAGGCCTCAACCTGAGGTTTCCTCTCCAGTGCTGACATGGATTGTGGGGTTTCTCTGGAGGCTCCATAGGGAAGTCAGGCCTCGTCTCGTGTGGAGACCTTCATGTCCGCTTTCCTCCCAAGCTCTAGCCACATGGTCAGGCTTCCCAATGAGCTTAAACAGGGGCCTGGGGATTTCCCTCAAGGTTTTCCCACAGGGTTGAAACACGTGCCACCATGGTGTGAGCCAATTCTCAGGGTGAAGGTCGAAGCTTTGCAGGGCCACCAGCTTCCTCTGGAGTGGTCAGAGATATCTGGGGGTCTATTGGAATGGTGGCATGAAACCCGGAGTTCCTCTTGACACTCCTGTGAAGAGCGCCTCCCTTTGAGATGCGACAGGACCGCCAGGAATCCTTCCCCGACGAAGCAGGGAAAGGAACCCTCATCTCAAACGGAGGAGGGGGAAACAGGGCTCCTCTTGAGTTGTGGCGGGACCCTCGGTGTTCCTGTCGAGTAGAGAAGTGTATGTCAGGATATTCGTGAGTCGCTCCAAGGGTGTGGAGGAACCCATTGAGGTTCATGAGGGATGGGGTGACTTCCTGTGAGATGCCACAGAGGACAATGGTCTCATCTCGCCTGGAGGGGAGATCCTCCTGGTTTTTCTCAGGTTGTGGCAGGTTCCTCTGGAGTTATGATGGAGACCCCAGGGACCCGCCTCTGTGCCCTCCGGAAAAGCCAGGCTCCACGCGAGTTGCAAGGGGCCTCTGGGGATTCCTTCGCAGTCGAGGCTGGCTACTACATTCTCGTCTGGAGCCTGAGGATTCCTCTCCATTGCTGACGTGGATCATGGGGTTCCTCTGGAGGTTCCCCAGGGAAGTCAGGTCTCATCTCGAGTGGAGACATGCATCTGCTTTCCTCCCGAGCTGTAGCCGCAGGGTCAGGCTTCCAGTTGAGGTGACACAGGGGTCTGGGACTTTTGTCGAGGCTTTCCCACAGGTTTAAACTCGTGCTACCGTTGTGTGAGTCAATTCTCAGGGTGACAGTCGAGGCAGTGCAGGGAAATCAGGTTCCTCTGGAGTGGACTGAGACATCTGGGGGTCTTTNTGGGACTTTTGTCGAGGCTTTCCCACAGGTTTAAACTCGTGCTACCGTTGTGTGAGTCAATTCTCAGGGTGACAGTCGAGGCAGTGCAGGGAAATCAGGTTCCTCTGGAGTGGACTGAGACATCTGGGGGTCTTTTGGATTGGTGGCCTGATCCCTGAAGTTCCTCTCGACTTACCTGTGAGAGAGCCACCTCTTCAGTTGGGACGGAAACACCAGGAATCGTTCCCCGACGATGCAGGGAAAGGAACCTTCATCTCGAATGGAGGAGTGGGAAACGGGGCTCCTCTTGAGTTGTGACGGGACCCTCGGTGTTCCTCTCGAGTAGAGACGTGTATGTCAGGATATTCTTGAGTTGCTTCAAGGGTGTGGAGGAACCTGTCGAGGTTCATGAGTGTTAGGGTGACTTCCCACGAGATGCCACAGACGACAAGGGCCTCATCTCGCCTGGAGGGGAGATCCTCCTGGTTTTTCTCGAGTTTCAGCAGGTTCCCCCTTGAGTTATGATGGGGACCTCAGAGATCCGCCCCTGTGCCCTCCAGAAAAGCCAGTCTACACGGGAGTTGCGAGGGGCCTCTGGGGATTCCTGCACATTCTGGGCTGGCTCCTAAGTCCTCATCTGGAGCCTGAGGATTCCTCTCCATTGCTGACGTGGATAGTGAGGTTACTGTGAGGTTCTCCAGAGGAGTCAGGTCTCATATCAAGTGGAGATGTGCACGTCTGTTTTCCTCCTGAGCTGTGCCGCAGGTTGAGACTTCCAGTCGAGTTGACACATGGGTCAGTGGCTTTCCCTTGAGGCTTTCACACAGGGTTGAAACTCTTGCCACCGTGATGTGAGCCAATCCTCGGGGTGACAGTCAAGGCGGCCCAGGGCCACCAGGTTTCTCTGGAGTGGACAGAGACATCTGGGGCTCTCTTGGAATGGTGGCACGATCCCCGGAGGTCCTGTCAACACTCCTGTGGAGAGCGCCTCGTCTGGAGCCTGAGGTTTCCTCTCCGTTGCTGACGTGGATCGTTTGGCTCCTCTGGACACTCCACAGGGGAGTCAGGCCTAGTCTCCAGTGGAGATGTGCACCTCCGCATTCCTTGCTAGCTGTGGCAGCAGGGTCAGGCTTCCTNGGAGCCTGAGGTTTCCTCTCCGTTGCTGACGTGGATCGTTTGGCTCCTCTGGACACTCCACAGGGGAGTCAGGCCTAGTCTCCAGTGGAGATGTGCACCTCCGCATTCCTTGCTAGCTGTGGCAGCAGGGTCAGGCTTCCTGTCGAGCTGACACAGGGGGTCTCAGTCTTTCTTTTGAGGCTTTCCCACATGGTTGAAACAGGTGCCACAGTGGTGTGAGTCCATTCTCTAGAGATGCCTAGATGAGCGCCTCCTCTAGAGATGCGACAGGACGTCGGGAATCCTTCCCTGACGAAGTAGGGAAAGGAACCCTTATCTCAAGCGGAGGAGGGGAAAATGGGGCTCTTCTTGAGATGGGGCAGGACCCTAGGTGTTCCTCTCAAGTAGACAAGTGTATGTCGGGATATTCTTGAGTTGCTGCAAGGGTGTGAAGGAACCCGTCGAGGTTCATGAGGGATGAGGTGACTTCCTGCAAGATGCCCGCAGGACAAGGGCCTCATCTCGCCTGGAGGAGAGATCCTCCTGGTTTTTCTCGAGTTGCAGCAGGTTCCACTTGAGTTATGACAGGGACCCCAGGGACTCCCCTGGGACCTCCGGAAAGGCCAAGCTCCACGCGAGTGCAAGGGGCCTCTGGGGATTCCTTTGCAGTCGGGGCCGGCTCCTAANGTTGCAGCAGGTTCCACTTGAGTTATGACAGGGACCCCAGGGACTCCCCTGGGACCTCCGGAAAGGCCAAGCTCCACGCGAGTGCAAGGGGCCTCTGGGGATTCCTTTGCAGTCGGGGCCGGCTCCTAAGTCGTCATCTGGAGCCTGAGGATTCCTCTCCATTGCTGACATGGATTGTGGGTTTCCTCTGGTGGCTCCCCAGGGGAGTCAGGTCTCATCTCGAGTGGAGACGTGCATGTCCACTTTCCTCCCAAGCTGTTGACACAGGGTCAGGCTTCCCGTCGAGTTGACACAGGGGTCTGTGGCTTTCCCTCGAGGTTTTCTCACACGGTTTAAACACTTGCCACCGTGGTGTGAGCCAATCCTCGGGGTGACAGTCGAGGCACCTCAGGGCCACCAGGCTCCACTGGAGTGGACAGAGACATCTGGGGGTCTCTTGGAACAGTGGCACCACCCTGGAGTTCCTCTCGACACTCCTGTGGAGAGCACCTCCTCTTGAGATGTGACGGGACAATCTGGAATCTTTCCCCGACAAAGCAGGGAAAGAAACCTTCATCTCGAGCAGAGGAGGGGGAAACGGGGCTCCTCTTGAGTTGGTCCGGGACCCTTGGTGTTCCTCTCGAGTACAGAAGTGTATGTTGGGATATTCTTGAGTTGCTGCAAGGGTGTGAATGAACCCGTCAAGGTTCATGAGGGATGGGGTGACTTCCTGCGAGATGCCACAGAGGACAAGGGCCTCAACTCACCTGGAGGGTAGATCCTCCTGGTTTTTCTCGAGTTGTGGCTGGTTCCTCAATAGATATGATGGGGACCTACAGGACCAGCCCTTGTGCCATCCGGGAAGGCAAGTCTACACGCGAGTAGCAAGGGGCCTCTGGGGATACCTGCACAGTTGGTGCCGGCCACTAAGACCTTGTCTGTAGCCTGAGGACTCCTCTCCATTGCTGACGTGGATCATGGGTTTCCTCTGGAAGCTCCCCAGTGTAGTCAGGTCCTGGCTCAAGTGGAGACGTACACGTCCGCTTTCCTCCCGAGCTGTAGCCACAGCGTCAGGAATCCTGTTGAGGTGACACAGGAGTCTGTGTCATTCCCTCGATGCTTTCCCACAGGGTTGAAACACGAGCCATGGTGTGAGCCAATCCTCGGAGTGACAGTAGAGGCGACACAGGGCCACCAGGTTCCTCTGGAGTGGANCAGGAATCCTGTTGAGGTGACACAGGAGTCTGTGTCATTCCCTCGATGCTTTCCCACAGGGTTGAAACACGAGCCATGGTGTGAGCCAATCCTCGGAGTGACAGTAGAGGCGACACAGGGCCACCAGGTTCCTCTGGAGTGGACAGAGACATCTGAGGGTTTCTTGGAATGGTGGCACGATCCCTGGAGTTCCTCTAGACACTCCTGTGGAGAGCGCCTCCTCTTGAGATGTGACAGGACCTTCGGGAATCTTTTCCCGCTGAAGCAGGGAAAGGAACCCTCATCTAGAGTGGAGGAGGGGCAAACGGGGCTCCTCTTGAGTTGTGGTGGGACCCTTGGTGTTCCTCTCGAGTAGAGAAGTGTATGTTGGGATATTCTTCAGTTGCTGCAAATGTGTGTAGGAACACATCGAAGTTCCTGTAGTATAGGGTGACTTCCCGCGAGATGCTGCAGAGGACAAGGGTCTCATCTCGCCTGGAGGGGAGATCCTCCTGGTTTTTATTGAGTTGTGGCAGGTTCCTCTCAAGTTATGAAGGGGACCTAAGGGACCTGCCCCTGTGCCCCCCAGAAATGCCAGTCTACAAGCGAATTGCGAGGGGCCTCTGGGGATTCCTTCGCAGTTGGGGCCAACTTCTAAGTCCNCTGGTTTTTATTGAGTTGTGGCAGGTTCCTCTCAAGTTATGAAGGGGACCTAAGGGACCTGCCCCTGTGCCCCCCAGAAATGCCAGTCTACAAGCGAATTGCGAGGGGCCTCTGGGGATTCCTTCGCAGTTGGGGCCAACTTCTAAGTCCTCTTCTGGAGCCTGAGGACTCCTCTCCATTGCTGACGTGGGTTGAGGTGTTACTCTGGAGGCTCCCCAGGGGAGTCAGGTCCCATCTGGAGTGGAGATGTGCACGTCCGCTTTCATCACGAGCTGTAGCCGCAGGGTCAGGCTTCCCGTCGAGTTGACACACAGGGTCTGAGGCTTTCCCACAGGGTTGAAACACGTGCCACTGTGGTGTGAGTCCATTCTCGTTGTGACAGTCAATACAGTGCAGGGAAATCAGATTCCTCTGGCGTGGAATGAGTCATCCGGGGGTCTTTGGAATGGTGGCATGACCCCTGGATTTCCTTTCGACTTTCTTGTGAGAGCACCTCCTCTTGAGTTGGGACAGGACCGGCGGTAATCCTTCCCTGACTAAGCAGGGAAAGGAACCCTCATCTCGAGCAGAGGGGGAAATCGGGCTCTTCTTGAGTTGGGGCAGGACATTTGGTGTTCCTCTCGAGAAGAGAAGTGTATGTCGGGACATTCTTGAGTTGCTTCAAGGGTGTGAAGGAACCCATTGAAGTTCATGAGGGATGGGGTGACTTCCCACAAGATGCCACAGAGGACGAGGGCCTCATCTCGCCTGGAGTGGAGATCCTCCTGGTTTTTCTCAAGTTGTGGCAGTTTCCTCTTGAGTTATGACGGGGACCCCAGGGACCCACCCCTGTACCCTGCAGAAAGGACAGGCTCCACGCGGTTTTCTACCGGCCTCTGGGGATTCATTCGCATTCAGGGCCTGCTTCTAAGTCCTCGTCTGGAGCCTGAGGATTCCTCTCCATTGCTGACGTGTATCGTGGGTTCCTTTGGAGGCTCCCCAGGGAAGTCAGGCCTCGTCTCAAGTGGAGACGTGCACCTCCGCTTTCTCTGGAGCTGTAGCTGCAGGGTCAGGCTTCCCTTCGAGCTGACAAAGGGATCTGTGGCATTCCCTCGACGCTTTCCCACAGGGTTGAAACACGTGTCACCGTGGTTTGAGCCAACGCTCGTGGTCTCAGTAGAGACGGCCAGGTCCACCAGGCTCTTCTGGACTAGACAGAGACATTTGGGGGTCTCTTGGAACAGTGGCACCACCCTGGGTTTCCTCTCGACACTCCTGTGGAGATCACCTCCACTTGAGGTGCGAAGGGACCGGGAGGAATCCTTCCTCGACGAAGCAGGGAAAGGAACCCTGATCTCGAGCGAAGGAGGGGGAATTGAGGCTCCTCTTAAGTTGTGGCAGGAATCTCGGTGTTCCTCTCGAGTAGAGAAGTGCATGTTGGGATATTCTTGAGTCGCTGCAAGGGTGTGAAGGAACCCTCGAGGTTCATGAGGAATGGGATGATTTCC
>SJYV01051928.1:0-25019 GCA_006410875.1 Neotragus pygmaeus | reverse complement strand
TCATTCATGGCTACGCAACTGCAGGAAGTGAATTCCTTATGTTGAAAACAAAGATATGATCTTTGCCATGTGTATTTTCTATGTGAATTTGTTCAGGAGCATACATTTTGAGTATCAGCACATGTCCATTGCCACAGTTTGGTGACAGCCTCCATTTGGGTGTCTTTCATGTTCACTGGATGGTAAGCTCCTCTCTGAGACGAGGCATGAGGCCTTATTTGGTGCTGATAGCTCAGCTCCCAGCTCAGCGGCTGGCACAGAAAATGTTTCTGAACTGAACTGAAATTTAGAAATCTCTAACACCTTTTGCATTTGTTTTGGCTTAGGAGTCCCTTTGTAAATCTGCCAGATACAACTTATTTTTTAAACAATCAGTTTTCAAGAACGTCTCATCTATTGGGCTATAAACTTATATTTAAACTTGGGAAAACTATTTTAATAAAGATGTAAAAAAATATAAAAGGCTATTTATACAAAATCCACTTAAATTTTATTAAAGTAAGTCTTAATTTCATCGAAATAGTCATTGTGGTTAAATGTATGGCCAGTAAATGAATATAGGCTAATGTTTTGTATCACACTCACGTTTTAGCAATACTATTTTTTAGGAGATATGAACTATTGTCTATCTTTTACTGAATAAAGTAAACTGTGACTAAAGTCTAACAGCTTAAGTTTATAATCATAAAACTAACCTTTTAAAAAAGGTTATGAATCGTATATGAGTGCCAATTATTTTCTGGCTTCTTTATTAAGATTTTAGAAATGCATGAATACTGTTATTGCTTCCCCAAGATATTTTACCATCTCTATTACAGCCACTTTTCAGAGTAGAACATTGTCATATTTCTGCTAACATAAGGCTCTGGACATATAATGGTCCAACTGNCTGGCTTCTTTATTAAGATTTTAGAAATGCATGAATACTGTTATTGCTTCCCCAAGATATTTTACCATCTCTATTACAGCCACTTTTCAGAGTAGAACATTGTCATATTTCTGCTAACATAAGGCTCTGGACATATAATGGTCCAACTGTGTTCCCTGAAACACTGCTACAACATGACAGAAAAAAATTGATTTAACTTGGTAAAACCTATATGTAGCCTGAGTGTTACAGAGACATTATCCTATTTCTATTTGATAATAACAAAATAATCTGAGTCAGGGAACAAGATGTAGCTTTAATTGGTAGAAATCCAAGTGTAGGTTTGAGATCCAAACCTTGCAGAGGTCAAGGGCCCACTGCCAATATTCTTCCAGCAGTGACAGAGACAGAACCAGGAAGCACATTTAATCAAGAGGATGGACAGTGAGTAGAAGGCCACCCACACAAACCTTTGCTTGCTTGCTTGCTTCTTTCCACAGGATACCATGAAGACAGATGCCGTAGGGCTTGATAAATTCTGTTTGGGGAGACCTACTTCTTGGTGCGTGCTTTTGCTTCTGTAGGTACCTCCAAAGCACAGTTTTGCATTTCTTCTTTAACTGATGTTTGTTTATTTAATGTCAGTAGTGTTGACATAGCTTTATTGTGTGACTTTAAATCAAAGGCAAACAAGATGAAATAATACGGATTTTCACTTAATTAACAAAGACCTTTATCCAGTTGAACAAACATGAGAAAATGAGATCTTACTAATAGGAGCATTCTTTGTCACTTATTTCCTGACAACAGCACTGTAGAAAAGATTTTAAGTATAGGACATATGAAAAAGAGTTACTTTCTCCTATATTCAGTAAAACTTTGATTTTTAATTTGTTCATACATCCATTACCCCTAAACCATAAAAATGCCTATACTTACAAGAATAGAGATATATATCATAAAGTGTTTTCAATGAGCACTGTTTCCAAATAAGTCGGTTCTGAAAATTTATTATAAATATATTAGAAATAATTCAGCCATTTGTAACAATGTAATATGCACTTGAATTCACTGAGTAGCATGATGTCACAGTCACATATTTATTTGCAATGGTTTTCAATATTATGGGTCTGCTTTAACTATCCAATAAAATACCCCAATTTTATAAATTACTTCATTTTATGGCTATATCACATTTTATAAAAATTATTTGGAAAATATATCAAGTGAAATTAAATGGTTAAAGCCTTTAGAAAGATAGCCTTAAAGTTTAAAAAATGTAGCTGTTACTGCCATGCAATGTTAATTATTTCAAAGAATATTCTTGAGTGCATATTATTTGTCAACTACTAGGCTCTGACAATACAATGATGAATTAAACACCATATTTCTCTCCTCATAGAGTTTTTATTTAATGTTTAATTTATTGCTGTAAGGATTATTATACAGTTACAAAAGAAATCTTCAATTATCTACTGATTAGAGAAAATTTTGAGAAAGACTGGATATAATATTTAAAAAATAACAAAGCAAAACAAACAAAAGTCCCACTAACACCTTAAAGCCTCCAAAACACAATTGACCTTTCAGCAACATGGGTTTGAACTGTGTGGGTCCACTGATACTGCATTTGAATTTTCTTTCGATAGTAAATTCTACTGTACTATACAATCCATCACTGGTTTAATCTGTGGATATGAAAGAACTGCATATACAGAAGGCTGACTGTAAGTTATATGTAGTTTTTCCACTGTATGGATGGTCAGCACCCCTAAACCCTTTGTAAGTCAAGGGTTAGCTGTGTATATACTCAAACAATAATTCTTAATTAACCTCTCTAGGCATATCATGGCATCTGGTCCCATCACTTCATGGGAAATAAATGGGAAAACAGTGGAAACAATGTCAGGCTATTTTGGGGGCCTCCAAAATCACTGCAGTGGGTGACTGCAGCCATGAAATTAAAAGATGCTTACTCCTTGGAAGAAAAGTTATGACCAACCTAGATAGCATATTAAAAAGCAGAGACATTACTTTGCAAACAAAGGTCCGTCTAGTCAAGGCTATGGTTTTTCCAGTGGTCATGTATGGATGTGAAAGTTGGACTGTGAAGAAAGCTAATCGCTGAAAAACTGATGCTTTTGAACTGTGGTGTTGGAGAAGACTCTTGAGAGTCCCTTGGACTGCAAGGAGATTTAACTAGTCCATCTTAAAGGAGATCAGTCCTGGGTGTTCTTTGGAAGGACTGATGCTAAAGGTGAAACTCCAGTACTTTGGGCACCTCATGCGAAGAGCTGACTCATTGGAAAAGACTCTGATGTTGGGAGGGATTGGGGGCGGGAGGAGAAGGGGATGACAGAGGATGAGATGGCTGGATGGCATCACCAACTCAATGGACAAGAATTTGGGTGAACTCCGGGAGTTGGTGATGAACAGGGAGGCCTGGTGTGCTGCAATTCACGGGGTCGCAAAGAGTCAGACACAGCTGAGCGACTGAACTGAACTGAGCCATATCATTCATGATAACCTCTAAACTCATCTTTCACTTTGGCCTACTGTTCTACTTAACATAGTACGTGTGTGTGCGCACTCAGTCAGTCTAACTCTTTGTGATCCCATGGGCTGTAGTTGACCAGGCTCCTCTGGACTGTAGCCTGCCAGGATCCTCTCTCCATGGGATTTCCCAGACAAGAATTCTGGAGTAGGTTGCCATTTCCTTCTTCAGGGGACCTTCCTGACTAAGGGATCAAACCCTTGTGTCTTGCATCTCCTGTATTGGCAGGTGGACTCTTTACCAGCTGAACTACCTGGGAAGCCTCCTATTAACATTCCACAAACACATTCCATTCACTAGATCTCCATGTCTTGAATTTTGTTGTCTCTTTTATCTGGAATGTTCTTTCTCAAAATTCATTTTTATATCTTTAAAGATGCAAACCAAAGATCTAGATTTTCCTGGTTTCTCTATTTCCATTGTCCATAGCCCTTAATTTATACTGCTTGTACTCTGCTTGACATTTTAGTACCTAACTATAAATATATTAAGAGGAAGCACTATATTTTGCTTTTCTTTCTATCCCTAAGTGTCTAATTCAGTATTTTGCATATAATATTGAATAAATATCTGTTTCATGACATTTATCAATAGTTATCTAATAGTTGGAAATTTTAGGTAATGATTCCAAAACTGCTTTCTGATATTTCCTCAATTAATGTGCACAAAACCCACAAATTTAATTTATGTATAAGGAAGTTGATTCTTAGGTAAGTTTTTTGTCAAGATTATATAACTGGTGATTATAGAAACTAGCAATGGTGATACTCAGGCCTGAGGTAAAAAGAAAGACTGTTTTCTGAGGAGTTCAGTGTTTTTTTCCATAATATTATGGTCAAAAATCAAATTAAAAGAAACGTATTTGAACAATTAAAACTTCACTTTAATATTATCTTTCTAACACAATAATTTTTACTTCTACTTTTTTATAGTTCTTTAAGAAGCAGTCATGTCACCTGGTTAAAGTCTACTTTATCAGTAAATTCCATGTTGATGGCTATGCATAATTATAATCAGCACTCCTGCAAGGTGCTAGGCCAGCCAGATAAGGTGTATGTTTTGACTGAAAACTAGGCATTCTCAAGAAACAAACAGTAACTTAGTGTTGAAGGGGCTCATACTCATAATTTTTTGTAACTCTATAATAATCTAAAATAATCACTCAACATATAAAACATTTAAAATATATAGAACCTTATATGCATTTAGAGACACTGCATTTTAACATAATATTTCTATGGTATAAAAATTAAATAAGACATATTTGCTTAACTAGATGTGCTTAGAGAGAACACAGAGAGTAATGTGACACTGAAGATGTGGAAACAGTGATGCTTGTGAACCAACAAAAATGAGTAGTTTTCTGATAAGCAGAACAAACGAGAGAATTCCAGGGAATGGGTCCTCCTGGAATGCCTATTTGAGGAATACTTTTTTGGGAAGTATTTGTCTGTTAATATATGAGATAAACAATAAATTACCAATTTAACATGCTACTGTGAGAATTAGTAATATTTTGTGTTAATGGTTGCCGGAGAATATATTGAAATAATCAAGATATGTCCTTTCAAGCAAAGAGAAATCTATTTATGGTGGTATATACATAAGGCAACTATTTTCATATTGGGAAAATATCCTAATGAAAATGGCAGTATTTGAAAGTATTACAGTTTAGAAATCACTAATACATAAAAATATCGTGAAATTAATTCTACTCTCTTTTGTATACAGTGTTGAGTCCATTGACCTCCCTGTGTTTCCCTTTCTTGTCCCAGGTGCTTTGTGAATGTGATAAATTTGAAACCAGGGAAGAAAATGAGGGTATAAAGTGGCATCATAGTGCTGAGTGCGTATTTATCAATCCTTTATATATTCACATATACACACACACACACACACACACACACACACACACACACACACTAGTTAACTTTGTCCCTGAAGAAAATATCATGAGAGGGAAGCATTCTATATCTTTACAGACCATATATGTAATGCAAATGAGTCAAAAAGGCCAGGAGATACTATAAGCTGATGATAAATAAAAACTTATTCAAATTCTTTTCCCATTTAGGTTATTACAGAATATTGAGCAGTGTTCCTTGTGCTATATAGTACATCCTTGTTAGTTATTTGGTAATCTAGTTTAAATATAGCAGTGTGTACATGTCAGTTCCAAACTCCCAATCTATCTGTTCCTACCACAAATTCTTCTCTAAGTTTGTGAGTTTGTTTCTGTCTTGTAAATAAGTTTATCTGTATCATTTTTTTTAATTTTGCAGATTTTTTTTTTAATGCTGTGTAGATCTGTGTGTCAAACTGACCCGCAGGTAGCAAACTGTGACTTCTAAAAGAGAGGATGCTGAACTTCTATCTTCCAGTTAAAACAAACAAAACAAATGACAGACTGATGCAACACCAGAAACGGCAATCACTTCGTTTCTCTCTAGATCCCTACTTATAATTTAAAATGGGATACTGATTATTAATATAGATATTCATTAGTCATATATTTGTAACCAGCTGATGACCATATGCTTTCCCTTCACAGGAAGCAAAGATTATTTAGGAAATTTATACGATGATGTCAAAGTGTGTCGTTTGGAGTAGGAGGAGGAGAGTTTATTGTAGCAGGCTGGAGAAATTCCACAAGTAGCAGATTGCAGGACTCCACAGCTGATGTCTGTGTGATTCTATAGTTGCTACTGTGGCTATTCCAGGTGCCATAAAGGGAACTAGAACAAACAACTAACAACATCGCGGAAAATCATTTATTATTAAATTGGGAATTACCCATAATAAGTGCATTAAAAGCTTGTTTTGTCAAAGCAGAAGTTATAACACTAAAATACACATTTAAAATTATGATAGACTATTTACTATTCATAAAACCTATGTTAAACGTATATTTAAGAGTATAAAATGTCTGGTATATGTCAAATAGATAAATTATGAGTAACTAAAATTTTAACTACAAAGAGGATACAGGAGATTTTTCAAATGGGTATTTTAATATAAAATCCTGGTATTATTATAACTCAGTAAAAATTTTAGTAACTTGGATGAATGAACTAGAATGCTCCCATACACACACAGATTTGGCAAGCTTGTAAGTAATCACATATGAATTTAATGTTATAATTAACTGTAATTAGCTACCAAAATGCTAATATAAGTGTGGTTTTTAGCAGCAAAGAAAATCAGCATCTCATTACAAGAGAAGCAGAAACCACTTGATATATACACCTACTTCACAGATCAATCCTTAAATGCTAAGAGCACAAATTTTCTGTGTTACGTTTAACATTTATAGCCTCATAAAAACTCTCACAGAAGAAGTAAAAATGTGCAATATATGATGTTTTTCTACATAGCTTCATCCCTCGTTCTACACTCTTTGTCTTTCCAGACCCCACACCAGAGCCCTTGCATCAGAGCTGGATTCATATTTACGATGCTCTCCATGCCAGGCACCGTGGCATGAGAGAAGTGAATCAGAGGAGCCGTGAGCACCTCAAATATGTTTTTGACTAATATGCTTTCCTCTACTGTTAGAAGTATTATTTTCTTCCCCCAAACCAGCATTTCCTTTCCTTTGAACACTATTTACTTAAACACATCTTTCCAGTTTATGGGATGCAGACCCCAGTATCATCCTTGACCCTCTCTTCATTTTTCAAACCAAAAAAGAGCCTCATGTCCAACGGTTTCGGGTCTAGAATCTCCTCATCTATAACTCTGACTTCAGGTCCCTCTTTCTTCCAGTTACTTTCTCAGACTTTACTCTCACTTCTCACCGTTTCTTCCCTTGCCTTGTTACCAAAGTTTATTTTTTATAGAACAGATGATCACAAATGAACAAAACCTCTCATGTCCATAATTTTTCAAAGTGTCTCTCTTTCTTGAAGAGTGAAAGTCCAGGCTGTAACTCATAAACTTCCATGTTCTTCACAGTATTTCTGAACTCCTTTTTCCCCATATTAAGTTTCTACTAATTCAACTCCTATTGTGTGCTAAGTACTGTGCACTCCTCATAGAAAGAGGTTCAATCAGAACCTTTCCTACCTGGAATTACCCTATCCCACTTGAATTGCATAAAACCTTTCTAATATGTCCAAAGTCCATCTGAAAAACTCCTTTCTGTTTCATGTCTTGTCTAATGACAATCAAAACTGCCATCTTCCTTTTCCATGATTCCACAGCATCTTGTAGAAGCCTCCATTAAAGTGCTCTGCAGAGTGTATATTAGTTCTTTCCCCATGATTAATTTTTTAAAGAAAGTTATTATTTATTCCTTTCACTCAGCACATGCATTTTTAAAAAACATTTTCTTCCTTTTAACTGAACTAAAGTCAGCTGTCTCTTATTTTTATTAATCTAAATTAGGATATCAAAGCTTAGATATGCTAAATTACTTAATTGCGATTTCTTGGTCATTTAGTTCCAAAGTGAGTTCTCCTTAACACCCAGTCTCCTATGCTACCCACAATGACATAACAATAAACACTAACACTGCCAGAGGACATACCACATGTAGGGACCATACCAATTATCTTTACACGTGTTATTCAGTTCTCACAACAACTCTATTGGTGTCTCTATTTTACAATGCATAAACTGAAGCATAGAAATGTTTAATTAGTTGCCCAAGATCATGCAGCTAGTATAAAATAGAGGCAGAATTAAATACAGCAGCTTGGTACCAAATTCTTAACGTTCTCTATGGGATTTGTATTTTAAAAGAGCACAGCAGAAAGAGTCACTTCAAAGAAGGTCTCTCTAATGGTAGAGTTTAAACACTTGTGCCCCCTGGGTGGAGGGAGAAAGACCTCCCCTGGAGCCCTTCAAATTACACCACAGATACACCTCCTTGCTTTATATTAGCAGCTTGCCTTGGAGGAATATGTGTATTTTTGCCCCAGTGAGTTCAGACTTTAATACTGCCCACGTTTAATTTATGTTCCTCTATAAAAGTCAACACGAGTTTCTGACTATAAATTTGTCATGCTTTACTAATGAACTAAATTGTGTTTTCTGTCAGGGTTCCATTTAAATTGATATGACCTCATTCATTAGGACATAATATATTTACAGCTGTAAGAAATGTACATGGGTTTCAAAAACTTCCTCTTCAAAAAGCCAAAGGAAGAGCGGGTTGAAGAGTTGATAAAGATGTGTGGGAAAAAGAAAAAAAAATTAAGGATGAGTTGATTTCATTTAACTTCTACTATAAAATAATTTATTAAATAAGCCACTTACAACTGTTACTTCCTCATTTACAGACCTTTAATTTTCTGCATTAAGTGCATGATCAGTTTCACAGCCCTTCCTCGTATGCTAGACTTTTTACAGAGCTCGCTCAAACTTATCCTTCTAAACAGAATTCTCATTTACACATCTTACGTTCATTTACTAATTCACTTATTCCCCATGTTTGCTGAGTGTCCATTATGCTTCAGGCACTGTTCTAGATGCTGAAGATGGTTGCAGTGGTGAATACAATAAAGTACCTATCCACAATGAACCTGAATTTTAGTGGAAGAAACAAGTAAATAAAAGGCAATTTTTGTGTTTGATATATACAATATCTATAAAGCAACAATTCTCAAAATTTTGGTCTCAAGACCGCTTTCATCCTTAAAAATTATTATGGACATCAAAGAACTTGTTTTGGGTCTATGTTTAGTGATATTTACCGTAACAGAAATTAAAATCGAAAAAGTTATAATATGTATTAATGTATTAAGAACAACCCTAAAGCCCATTGTATATTAATGTTAGTAATGTGATTTTATGAAAATAACTATATTTTCAAAGCAAAAGTTTAATGAGAAGAGTAGTGGTGTTTTACATATTTTTCAGATCTCTCCGTCTAGTTTAATAGAAAAGAGTAGAATTTTCATATCTGCTTCTGCATTCAGTCTGTTACAGTATCAACTGTCATATGGCTTCTAGAAAATTCCACTATTTAATCATAAAAGAATGTAACTGAGAAGAGAAAGCAAAAACAATGCATCTTACTACTATAGTGGAACTAGTCTTTACTTTGTGGGCCCTCTTGGAAGGATCATGGGGGTCTCCAGGGACCCTCAGACCACACTTTTGAGAACCAGTGGAAGAAAGGAAGGAAACAAAGGGCAAGGGGTCAGGTAACAATTTTAGACAGGAGTCAGGAATTACTACTCTAAGGGAGTGAAAGTCTTGCTGAGGTCTGAAGAATGAGAAGGACCCCAAACAACTGTAGACAGAGAAAAGAAGAAGCATGAAGGTCCCAGAGAATGGAAGAGATCAAAAATTTGTATAATGTGAAAGGAAGCCACTGAGGCGAGAATGTTGTGAGCAGGAGAGAGAGTGCAGTTTGAACTGAGGGTGCGGAGCAAGGCAGAGCCAGACTGGGCAGAGCAGAGGTCAGACACTAGTGGCCCGTGGTTCTGATCTAGACATCTGTCTTACAGATGTGTTTTGTCTGCACAGTGCTTTTTTTCTTTCTTTCTTTTTCTTCCACTACTCTTATTGAGCCAAATATTTTCAAAAAGGGATTTCACATAAAAATCTGGATTTCTGGATGCTCTTAAATGGACCAGAATACCAAGCGAAAGAAAAGCTACTCCTACATGGGGCAGCTGGAGTGGAGTAGAATTTAGTATAGCATTTGAGGAAGCCGCAGGCTCCACCACCCCTCATGGCTTCTTCAAGACTGATGCGCTCCCCAGTGCTACCTGTTCTGGCCTGATCCACTGGGTAAAGTCACCTTTCTCTTCCCACACACACTGTGTGGGTGAGACTTCTCAGCTGGGACTCATTCTGCATCATTTGGCTCTTGATTCTCTGTGAAGTATAAAATGATTGAATTGCAGTATACAGAGAGAAACACTTTCTCATCTGTCTTAGTTTTCTGGAAAGTAGATCATAAGGGGCACGAGCAGAAGTTTCAATGAAATGTTCACCAGGCTCCACACCTTTCAGCTCTCAAGTGCACAAATGCATTATGAATTTGGTCTTTGCTTTTGCCTTTCCCAGTGATAAAGCCCTTCCTCCCACCTACACCTTACTTTACCTTTTCTTCCTCCAAGATCCACCTCAGAGCCCCTTTCTCAGAGTGGAGATTTGTGGGAGGTATCCTTAAACCATAACTGCCCCTCTGAGACTCTAATGTTACTCCTTGTTTACACGAAAAATTTATAATCCATCATTTTACAGTTTTTCACAGTATGAGTAATTTCAACAGTTAGACTGCAAACTCCGTAAGGGCCTGTTTATTGCTTCTACTAGTTAGAACAGACTGTTCCAACCAACCCCTACAAGAAAAAGTCACAACTAGCAGTTACAGTTCCTCAGGTATTTTCCTCACACTGTTTAGGCTCTCACCATCTCTTGCTTAGTGGTTGATTGATACAATAGGCAAACAAATTATATCTACACAGGATGCAATTGCTTTTACCACAGATGTATCACCTTATTTAAATGCATTATTTAAAATGCTGTGGGCAAGTTACTTCTCTCTCTAGCTCCTTCATCTGTAAAATGAAGTTATAATAAACAACATTTTTCTCATGGGCTATTGTGAAGATTAAATGAGATAATACATACATAGTGCCCAGATTTTGTTAACTACGATCAGCAGCATGACTTTTAGATGCCTGTTTTCATGTATAAGAGAAATGTCTGTGCCATTTATAAATCAGAAAAGGAGTTGTGACATTTGTATAAAGTCTCCCCACCCCACTAAAACACACATGAAAGCATATCTGATTGGGGATGTTAATTTTTTACTAATAAATAGCATTTTCAGTAGTATATATACATTTATACACACACACACACACAATGCAGAGGATGTAAGAGACTTGGGTTCAGTCCCTGTGTCAGGAAGATCTCCTGGAGGAGGGTATGACAACTCACTCCAGTATTCTTTCTTGAGGCTCCATGGATAGAGGAGCCTCTCGAGCTATGGTCCACAGAGTTGCAAAGAGTCAGACACAACTGAAATGACTCAGATGCATATTTATATATATACATATATATATATATATATATATAAATATATACATAGGCACTTAAAGGGCCTTTGAGTATTATATATATAACTTAAAGGCACTTTTCTGAAGAGAAATTTATGAGTAATCAATTCATATATTAATAATTTCTCTAATGATCTATTTTTTAGTATCTTTGGAATTTTAGATTATCTTCCATTATGTTTTCAGTATCAAGCCCCATAATCTTTATAGGTACTACTTTGTACATGGGTAGATTGGTAGATTGAGCATTTTAAAGAAACATACAAGGCAGAATACAGAGAAGTAAAATGATTAAGAACAAGGACTCCGAAACTAGATGTCTTGGCTAGGGCCCTTGATCTACCACTGGTTTTGTGTCATAAATTACTTCTCTGTGCCTCATTCACCGCCTATAAATTGAAGCTAATGATAATATCTAACTTATAGGGTTGTTTTAAAGATTCAATTAAATGAGTAATTTACAATGTATGTCTTAAAATATAACAAAGCATTATCAAGTTATTTAGCAAACAATTTAAATATAATTGATATTGCTTTTTAATCATTAAAAGCATTTTTTTTCAAAACTGTTTTGCACTATTCAGCTCCTTCTGCAATATAAATAAAAGACACTCTGATAATATTTAAATTAGTTTACACAGGAAATTGATAATTTTTTTTCCAATTTTCTTGTCAGTTTGATTTGTCACATGAAAAATACTTATTCTCAAGCTGTGTGAAAACACTTGTCAGTAAAATGAAAATGCTACTGGTCTCAAAAAGCTCCCATTTCTTTGCTCTTTCTATCACGGCATTGCTTCCAGCAGTTTCTGGGGAACTGCTTTCAGGGTCACGCCAAACTGGACCCAAGAGATTGCAATAATTACATCCCAGTGGTGTTGACATTCAGCTTTGTCCCACAAGCTGCTTAAGACAGGCAGGGCGCCATCTGTCATGTTAGAGGGCCACTAGCTAGCTGTAAGTTGTGGAGATTACATTTCTGGTATACAACAGTTTGCTTCTGAGCCAACCCTGTAAAGTCCAAAGCAATTATAGTTATCCTGGAAAAAGATAATGGTAAGATTATGAATATATGTTGATCATATACAATTGCAAAATTTAAGCACAATATCACAGGAAATGTGTAAATCATTCTTAATGATAAATCTTCTCTGCAGAGGCTACCATATATTTTTAACAAGTGTTCTAGCTTATTATGCATTCCCAGTTATAATATTTGTTAGTCATGTCCTACTGAATTTTTTTTTCAAATTTGGAATGTTTTGCCCCATTCTCCTACAACTGTTAAGTTCTTTGTATCCTGAGATTCTTTAACTTTGGCAGAAACACTTTCCTTTATACTAAATGATTATTATCTTTAAAATTCCTTTAAAGAGTGATTTAAAGTGTGATTTTAATTAACATATACTCCACCATCTAATCTTATCTCAATGTTATCTTTGGCCATTGGTGATAATGGCTACAGATGTTTCAAACAGTATTTTTACTACATTTCTCTTTAAATATACTTATTAGTTGACAGATGGAACTAAAATATATATGTGTGTGTGNAAAAAAAAATCTAGCTATGGGTTACAATTTTGTTAGAAATGAGATTTCAGCATATACATGAAAATTTGAAAATGTTTAAGAGAGATTATAAAGTATTGAAGAATAGATACTAGAGGAGTTCAAAATTTCAAGGGCTATGTTAAAATACTCATTTATATGAACATCAATTTCACACAAAAAAAATAGCTTGAAATTTGAAGAAGAGAAATATATAAATTATTTTCTGAGGTCAGCAAGACTATGTTCAAAGATGATAGGGGAATTGGAAGAGAATGGTGAAAGTAGAGTAAATGGCTAAGTGATGGTTTCAGAATTATGGCCTGAAATAAACATTTCGTAAAAAGATATACACCAAATACTATCTTTTGTATTGCATTTTAAGGTGTGCAAAAATGTGAAAAGAGTGGTCTTTGGAGATATTATTAAATACAGGGTTGGAGAATGGATTTTAGTCTGAAGACAGTCAATTTCAACTAAAGTTTGAATGTGGATGAAATCCTTTTAGAAATATTTCTAAATGTGAGAAGCATTTCCCATAAAGAATGTGATCAAGACACTAGAAGGAAAATATGGCCAGACAAGACATATCTTGTATGATAGACCTTAGAATGGGATACATATTTGCATACAAAGTGAGCAACAGGGATTAATATTCAAAAATATACAAATAGCTCATATAGCTCAACACTTTAAAAAAGAACGGACCAATAAAAAAGATGTGGAATATCTAAGTAAAGATTTTTTTTAATAAGATATATATGTATATGGTTGAAAAGCACATGAAAAGATGCTCAGCATTGCATTAGGGAAATGCAAATCAAAACTACAATGATGTATCTGCTCACACGGATCAGAATGGCCATCATCAGTAAATCTACAAACAAAATAAATTCTGGACAGAGTGTGGAGAAAGGGGAACCCTCCTACATTGTTGGTAGGAAGGTAAATTGGTACAGCCACTATGGAGAACAATATGGAGACTTTGTTAAAAATCAAAAACAGGGCTACCATAGGATCCAGCAATCCCACTCATAGGCATATATTCAGAGAAACATATAATTTGAAAAGATACATGCANTCCTACATTGTTGGTAGGAAGGTAAATTGGTACAGCCACTATGGAGAACAATATGGAGACTTTGTTAAAAATCAAAAACAGGGCTACCATAGGATCCAGCAATCCCACTCATAGGCATATATTCAGAGAAACATATAATTTGAAAAGATACATGCATCTCAGTGTTCATTGCAGCACTATTTATAATAGCAAGGATATAGAAGCAACTTAAATGTCCATTAACAGAGGAATGGATAAAGAAATATATATATACAACAGAATATTAGTCAGCCATAAAAAATAATGAAAATGCCATTTGCAGTAATATGAATGGACCGTGAGATTGTCATACTGAATGAAGTAAGTTAGGTACAAAAAAAATAAATATATGATATTGCTTATATGTGGAATCTAAAAAATAATGGTACAAGTGAACTTATTTACAAAACAGAAATATAGTTATAGATGTAGAAAACAAACTTAAGGCTACCAGGAGTTAATAGGGAGAAGGATAAATTGGAAGATTGACATTGTCATATACATGCTAGTGTGTATAAAAGATAACTAATAAAGACCTACTGTATAGTGCATAAAACTCTACTCAATACTCCATAATGACTTATATGGGAAAATAATCTAAAAGGGAGTGGGTATATGTATATATATATGACTGATTCATTTTTCTGTATACCTGAAACTAACACACATTGTAAGTTAACTATACCCCAGTGAAAAATTAAATAAAAGAAAAAGAGAATAAGTCACAGACTGAGAAAATATTTGCAAAAGATACATATGATAAATGACTGTTATCCCAAATATTCAAAGAAACCTTAAAATCAAACAGTAAGAAAATACACAACCTGTACATAAAATGGGTCAAAGACCTTAAAAGACACCTCAGCAAGGAAGATATTCAGACGACAAGTAAGCATATAAAAATATGCTCTACATCTTAAGTAGGTCTCCCTCGTAGCTCAGTTGGTAAAGAATCTGCCTGATATGCAGGAGACCTGGGTTCAATCCCTGTGTTGGGAAGATCCCCTGGAGAAGGAAATGGCAACCCACTCCNAAGTAAGCATATAAAAATATGCTCTACATCTTAAGTAGGTCTCCCTCGTAGCTCAGTTGGTAGAGAATCTGCCTGATATGCAGGAGACCTGGGTTCAATCCCTGTGTTGGGAAGATCCCCTGGAGAAGGAAATGGCAACCCACTCCAGTATTCTTGCCTGGTGAATCCCATGGACAGAGGAGCCCGGTATGGCATCACAAGAGTTGGGTGCGACTTAGCGACTAAACCACTACCACATCCTAAGTAATTAGGAAAATAAAAATTAAAACAGCAGTGAGATACCACTACACACCAATTAGAATGGCCAAAATTAAAACACAGATAACACCAAATGCTGGAGAAGATGTGGAGCAACAGGAACTCGTATGTTGCTGGTGGGAATGCAAAATGGTACAGACAGTTTGAAATCAACTTGACAATTTCATTACAATCCTGCAGTTATGCTTCTTGGTATTGTATTTACCCAAAGGAGTTGAAAACTTAATGCCCACACAAAAATCTGCACACAGATATCTATAGCAGATTTATTTATACTTACAAAAGCTTGGATGCAATCAAGATATCCTTCATTATGTGAATGGATAAAAAAAACTATACTACATCCAGACAATGTATATTGTTCATCTCTAAAAAGAAAGGAGCTATGAAGCAATGAATAGACATGAAGGAGCCTTAAATGCATACTTAGTGAAAAAAGCCAATGTTAGCTACATGCTGTATGATTCCAAATATATGATATTCTGCAAAAGGCAAATCTATGGAGACCCCCCCCCAAAAATGTGGTTGCCAGCAGTGAGGGGCAGGGAGTGATAAGTAGAGCGCAGTGAATTTTAAGGGTGATGAAAGTACTGTGCAGGATGTTAAAGTGACAGATATATGTCATTATACATCTGTCTAGACCCATACAATGTACAAGACCAAAAGTAAATTCTAATGGCAACTATGTTTGATAGCAAATGTACCCCTCTGATGAGAGATGTTAATAATGGGGAAGGCTACTCATGTTTGGAGGCAGGCAGTATGTTGAAAATCTCTATACATTTTTCTCAAATTTTTATAAACCTATGATCACTCTAGCAAAATGAAATATTTTAAAAAGAAAGAAGAAAGAGAAAACAATGAGATTAAATGCATCATGAAGGCTATCTGCCTCAACTTAATTATAGTTAAGTGAAATAATGCTCTTTACTGTCAATGTCTATTCCCAATATTTTCATCTGAGTTAAGACACTAAAGTCTATCTCCTTGGCAGTGAAGAAATGATTCAATTTAAATCTGTAATTGTATACTCATAAGTTTAATTTTTTCTAATGATAATCTTAATAATCTTGGACATGGTCACTACAAACCAAAACCCTGGGACTTTTCAAAGAGTTTGGATAGATCATCTCTTCAGGATGTATAATCATTGCAAAATAAACTGAGCTTTAAAGGATAATATAACCACCAGCACCACCAACCCCAAGATATGTTCATAAAATTGTCTGAGCACATATATTTCACATTCCTTAATTTCACAGCCCTTGCCAGTATAAATTAAAATGTCAATTGTCTTAACAATTTTACACTACAATTATATGAAAGAATGGAAAATGTTAAAATCATAAAATCCCAGACTTTCAAGTTAGCATTTAAATTTATAAAATTTAGGATAGAGGAAATTAAAAATATTGAACTCCTGCCTAATTAACATGAAGAGTATTTCTATGCTAATATCTCAAATGATTTTACAAGCTTATTTTTTATAAAGAAAACATGATAAGTGATATACTACTATGAAAAGTGAAAGTGAAGATTCTTAGTCATGTCTGGCTCTTTGAGACCTCATGGACTGTAGCCTACCAGGCTTCTCTATCCCTGGGATTTTTCCAGGCAAGAGTACCAGATTGCATTGCCATTTCCTTCTCCAGGGGATCTTCCTGACCGAGGGATCAAACCCGGTTCTCCCACATTACAAGCAGACATTTTACCCTCTGAGCCACCAGGGAAGTCCAATATACAACTATAGTCTTTTCACATTATACAGAGAAGTAAAATTTTGATTGTAGGAGTAAAAGAAATGTCTTAAAAATATGGTATTCATCCCTATTATTTTGGAATATTGAATAAACATTCTAATTCATTGATCATTTTTAATGCAACTTGAAGCCAATGCATCTTGAAGGAAATGGCAACCCACTCCAGTACTCTTGCCTGGAAAATCCCATGGATGGAAGAGTCTGGTAGACTACAGTCCATGGGGTCACAAAAAGTTGGACACGACTGAGCGACTTCATGTTCACCTTGATGCCAATAGCAATTTTAGTGAATTTACTTAAGATATAGAAATATAATTTGAGGAAAGGAAAAAATAAAAAAATATATGTATGCTTCAGTACATGAGTAAAGTTAGAATCTAAAATCTTCGCTGTAATTTCTAGGTAGTCTCCATAGTCTCTCAATCTCGTACAAATCTATCCTGCTCCCTTGTGGTTCGTATCATCTGGATTTTTTATTCTTTCTGCTTTATACTTGTTATCCATCAACATCCTCATCACTGTTCTTTAGCAAATATTTGTTGCTTTTTATTGTCACTGTTTCTTAATGATAATTTTATCTATTGTTTCCCAGTAGCCCTTACAGAGCAAAAGTTGTCAAATTTCAGCCTATTTTTTCTGCACATTCATACAACCTGTTTAATCATCACCCCAATTTATCCTTGTTTCATTTTCACTTCATTAAAATAATTTCAAGTTCAACAACTATCTCCACATTTTATAAGCCAAGATTGTACCTTTTACATTTATTTTTCATTTTATATCATATCAAAAATAATCCATCTCATTCCTCACTTCACAGCATATAATTACCTTTGGGATAAGCCATTTTGCTATTTTACTTTTTCCCGTTAGCCCCTCAACTGGTGCCAACCTTCATGCACCCAGCTTATTACATTTAAATGTCCTTAGTTGTCCTGTAAGCAGATTTTAATTAAATAATAGTAACATGTCATACACGACTGAGTGACTGAAATGAACTGAACGTATCATAAGGACTGCTCAGGTGATTCAGTGGTAAAGAACTTGCCAGCCAATACAGGAGACATGGGTTTGATCTCTCGGTAGGGAAAATCCCCTAGAGAAGAAAATGGCAACCCATTCCAGTACTCTTGCCTGAGAGATCCTGTGGACAGAGGAGCCTGGTAAGCTATGGTCCATGGGGTCACAAAAGAGTAGGCCATGGCTTAGTGACTAAACAACAGCAAACATACTATGAGTTTCACTTAATTTCTTAACTTTGTTGCACTACCCTGTATTTTCAAAGTTCTAAACATCTTGCTATGTGTGCATTTAATTTGTTTCTACTAATTTTTTGCAATCCAGAGTGTCATCTGCACACTTTACTTAACCACTTCTCAAAATGTTCATGGAGGTTCCATCCATTTCAGTGCTCACAGGAAAGTACTGGGGTAAACATCAACATAAATGCTCTGAATTGGAACATATAAGATTTTTTTGACTTGATTATATACATAATTAAATTTACTGTGAACTGCCAAATTACTCACAGAATTGCCTGCTATTTAATTGGTAAAACATTTTTTCTTCCTCTTTCTCCTTTTCTTATCTTTCTCTCCTCTTCTTCTATCTCTTTCTCTCTTTTTACACACTCCAAACTATATGACACTTGAGCAACTACTCACTATTTAGTCATTTAGCTCTACATTTTGTGACACTATCCATGCCCAATCTTTGTGTTGTCTTATTTTTTTGTTGAATTGCAGGAGGTTCTTTTTTTTAAGTCAATAAAGTTTTATCAAGTTTATAAAATAAGATACCTTCTATTAGTCTCTGACATATCAATTACATGGATGATTCATTTCCATCTTTTAATGCTGAAAAATCAAATGTATCATTAGCATTATGGTGACTTTCTAAATTAAAGTATTAACAATAATTATATAACTTTAATTTTAACTCTTTATATTAGACACTTATACAGGTAATATACATAGTCATTCTGATTCTTTACAACCTCACAGACTGTAGCATGCTAGGCTCCTCTGTCTGTGGGATTATCCTAGCAAGGATTCTGCAATAGGTTGTCATTTCTTCCTCCAGAGGAACTTTCCAACCCAGGGACCAAACCTGCATCTCCAGTGCTTCATGTATTGCAGGTGGATTCTTTACTACTTAGCCACTGGAAGCCTTATGAATTATATATATCAGTTCAGTTCAGTTTGGTTGCAAAGTCATGTCCGACTCTGCAGTCCCATGGACTGCAGCATGCCAGGCCTCCCTGTCCATCAAAAACTCCCTAAGTTTATTGAAACTCATGTGCATTAAGTTGGTGATGCCATCCAATCATCACATCCTCTGTCATTCCCTTCTCCTCCTACCTTCAATCTTTCCCAGCATCAGGGTCTTTTCAAATGAGTCNAAATGGCAACCCACTCCAGTACTCTTGCCTGGAAAATCCCATGGATGGAAGAGTCTGGTAGACTACAGTCCATGGGGTCACAAAAAGTTGGACACGACTGAGCGACTTCATGTTCACCTTGATGCCAATAGCAATTTTAGTGAATTTACTTAAGATATAGAAATATAATTTGAGGAAAGGAAAAAATAAAAAAATATATGTATGCTTCAGTACATGAGTAAAGTTAGAATCTAAAATCTTCGCTGTAATTTCTAGGTAGTCTCCATAGTCTCTCAATCTCGTACAAATCTATCCTGCTCCCTTGTGGTTCGTATCATCTGGATTTTTTATTCTTTCTGCTTTATACTTGTTATCCATCAACATCCTCATCACTGTTCTTTAGCAAATATTTGTTGCTTTTTATTGTCACTGTTTCTTAATGATAATTTTATCTATTGTTTCCCAGTAGCCCTTACAGAGCAAAAGTTGTCAAATTTCAGCCTATTTTTTCTGCACATTCATACAACCTGTTTAATCATCACCCCAATTTATCCTTGTTTCATTTTCACTTCATTAAAATAATTTCAAGTTCAACAACTATCTCCACATTTTATAAGCCAAGATTGTACCTTTTACATTTATTTTTCATTTTATATCATATCAAAAATAATCCATCTCATTCCTCACTTCACAGCATATAATTACCTTTGGGATAAGCCATTTTGCTATTTTACTTTTTCCCGTTAGCCCCTCAACTGGTGCCAACCTTCATGCACCCAGCTTATTACATTTAAATGTCCTTAGTTGTCCTGTAAGCAGATTTTAATTAAATAATAGTAACATGTCATACACGACTGAGTGACTGAAATGAACTGAACGTATCATAAGGACTGCTCAGGTGATTCAGTGGTAAAGAACTTGCCAGCCAATACAGGAGACATGGGTTTGATCTCTCAGTAGGGAAAATCCCCTAGAGAAGAAAATGGCAACCCATTCCAGTACTCTTGCCTGAGAGATCCTGTGGACAGAGGAGCCTGGTAAGCTATGGTCCATGGGGTCACAAAAGAGTAGGCCATGGCTTAGTGACTAAACAACAGCAAACATACTATGAGTTTCACTTAATTTCTTAACTTTGTTGCACTACCCTGTATTTTCAAAGTTCTAAACATCTTGCTATGTGTGCATTTAATTTGTTTTTACTAATTTTTTGCAATCCAGAGTGTCATCTGCACACTTTACTTAACCACTTCTCAAAATGTTCATGGAGGTTCCATCCATTTCAGTGCTCACAGGAAAGTACTGGGGTAAACATCAACATAAATGCTCTGAATTGGAACATATAAGATTTTTTTGACTTGATTATATTCATAATTAAATTTACTGTGAACTGCCAAATTACTCACAGAATTGCCTGCTATTTAATTGGTAAAACATTTTTTCTTCCTCTTTCTCCTTTTCTTATCTTTCTCTCCTCTTCTTCTATCTCTTTCTCTCTTTTTACACACTCCAAACTATATGACACTTGAGCAACTACTCACTATTTAGTCATTTAGCTCTACATTTTGTGACACTATCCATGCCCAATCTTTGTGTTGTCTTATTTTTTTGTTGAATTGCAGGAGGTTCTTTTTTTTAAGTCAATAAAGTTTTATCAAGTTTATAAAATAAGATACCTTCTATTAGTCTCTGACATATCAATTACATGGATGATTCATTTCCATCTTTTAATGCTGAAAAATCAAATGTATCATTAGCATTATGGTGACTTTCTAAATTAAAGTATTAACAATAATTATATAACTTTAATTTTAACTCTTTATATTAGACACTTATACAGGTAATATACATAGTCATTCTGATTCTTTACAACCTCACAGACTGTAGCATGCTAGGCTCCTCTGTCTGTGGGATTATCCTAGCAAGGATTCTGCAATAGGTTGTCATTTCTTCCTCCAGAGGAACTTTCCAACCCAGGGACCAAACCTGCATCTCCAGTGCTTCATGTATTGCAGGTGGATTCTTTACTACTTAGCCACTGGAAGCCTTATGAATTATATATATCAGTTCAGTTCAGTTTGGTTGCAAAGTCATGTCCGACTCTGCAGTCCCATGGACTGCAGCATGCCAGGCCTCCCTGTCCATCAAAAACTCCCTAAGTTTATTGAAACTCATGTGCATTAAGTTGGTGATGCCATCCAATCATCACATCCTCTGTCATTCCCTTCTCCTCCTACCTTCAATCTTTCCCAGCATCAGGGTCTTTTCAAATGAGTCAGTTCTTCACATCAGTTCTTCACATCAGTTCTTCAGCCAAATTATTGGAGTTTCAGCTTCAACATCAGTCCTGCCAATGACTATTTAGGACCGATTTCCTTTAGAATGAACTGGTTGTATCTCCTTGCAGTCCAAGGGACTCTCAAGAGTCTTCTCCAACACCACAGTTCAAAAGCATCAATTCTTAAGCGTTCACCTTTTCTTATAGTCCAACTCTCACATCCATACATGACTATTGGAAAAACCATAGCTTTGACTAGAAGGACCTTTGTTGGCAAAGTAATGTCTCTGCTTTTGAATATGCTGTCTAGGTTGCCATAATTTTTCTTCCAAAGAGTAAGCGTCTTTTAATTTCATGGCTGCAGTAACCATCTGCAGTGAATTTGGAGCCCCAAAAAATAAGTTTTTAACTGTTTCCTCTGTTTCTCCATCTATTTACTATGAAGTAATGGGACTGGATGCCATGACCTTTTGTTTTCTGAATGTTGAACTTTAAGCCAACTTTTTCAGTCTCCTCTTTCACTTTCATCAAGAGGCTCTTCAGTTCNTTTTAACTGTTTCCTCTGTTTCTCCATCTATTTACTATGAAGTAATGGGACTGGATGCCATGACCTTTTGTTTTCTGAATGTTGAACTTTAAGCCAACTTTTTCAGTCTCCTCTTTCACTTTCATCAAGAGGCTCTTCAGTTCCTTGCTTTCTGCCATAAGATTGGTGTCATCTGCATATCTGAGCTTATTGGTATTTCTCCCAGCAATCTTGATTCCAGCTTGAGCATCTTCCAGGCCAAAACTTCTCATGATGTACTCTGTATATAAGTTAAATAAGCAGGTGACAATATGCAACCTTGATGCACTCCTTTTCCTATTTAGAACCAGTCTGTTGTTTCATGTCCACTTCTAATTGTTGCTTCCTGATTTGCATACAGATTTCTCAAAAGGCAGATTAGGTGGTCTGAATTCCCATCTCTTCCAAATTTTCTGCAGTTTGCTGTGATCCACAGAATCAAAGGCTTTAGCATAGTCAATAAAACAGAAGTAGATGTTTTTCCAGACTCTCTTGCTTTTTGATGATCTACTGGATGTTTGCAATTTGATCTCTGATTCCTCTGCCTTTTCTAAAGCCAGCTTGAACATCTGAAAGTTCATGGTTCACATATTGTTGAAGCCTGGCTTGAGGAATTTTGAGCATTAATTTACTAGTGTGTGAGATGAGTGCAATTGTGCGATAGTTTGAGCATTCTTTGGCATTGCCTTTCTTTGGAATTGGAATGAAAACTGACATTTTCCAGTCCTGTGGTCACTGCTGAGTTTTCCAAATTTGCTGGCATATTGAGTGCATCATTTTTGCAGCATCATCTTTCAGGATTTGAAATAGCTCAACTGGAATTCCATCATCTTCACTATCTTTGTTCATAGTGACACTTCCTAAGGCCTACTTGACTTCACATTCCGAGATATCTGGCTCTAAGTGAGTGATCACACCATAGTGATTATCTGGGTCATCAAGCTCTTTTTTGTACAGTTCTTTCGTGTATTCTTGCCACCTCTCCTTAATATCTTCTGCTTCTGTTAGGTCCATACCATTTCAGTCCTTTATTGTGATTGTCTTTGCATAAAATATTCCCTTGGTACCTCTAATTTTCTTGAAGAGATCTCTAGTCTTTCCCATTCTATTGTTGTCCTCTATTTTCTTTGCACTGATCACTGAGGAAGGCTATCTTATCTCTCCTTGCTATTCTTTGCAACTCTGAATTCAAATGAGTATATCTTTCCTTTTTTCCTTTGCTTTTTGCTTCTCTTATTTTCACAGATATTTGTAAGGCCTCCTCTGACAACCATTTTGCATTTTTGCATTTCATTTTCTGGGGGGTGGTATTGCTCTCTGTCTCCTGTACAATGTCATGAACCTCTGTCCATGGTTCATCAGGCACTTTGTCTATCAGATCTAGTCCCTTAAATCTATTTCTCACTTCCACTGTACAATTGTGAGGGATATGATTTAGAATATACCTGAATGGTCTAGTGGTTTCCCCTACTTTCTTCAATTTAAGTCTGAATTTTTCAATAAGGGGTTAATGGTGTAAGCCACAGTCTGCTCCCAGTGTTGTTTTTGATGATTGTATAGAGCTTCTTCATCTTTGGCTGCAAAGAATATAATCAATCTGATTTTGGTGTTGACCATCTGGTGATGTCCATATGTAGAGTCTTCCTTTGTGTTCTTGGAAGAAGATGTTTGCTATGACCAGTGCATTCTCTTGTCAAAACTCTATGAGACTTTGCCCTGCTTCATTCTGTACTTCAAGGCCAAATTTGCCTGTTACACCAGGTATTTCTTGACTTCCTACTTTTGAATTCCAGTTGGACTCATGGTGGAGAGTTCTGATAAAATGTGGTCCACTGGAAAAGGGAATGGCAAACCACTTCATTATTCTTGCCTTGAGAACTTCATGAACAGTATGAAAAGGCAAAAATATAGGACACTTAAAAATGAACTCCCATGGTCACTAAGTGCCCAATACGCTACTGCAGATCAGTGGAGAAATAACTCCACAAAGAATGAAGAAATGTAGCCAAAATAAAAACAACACCCAGTTATGGATGTGACTGGTGATAGAAGCAAGGTCGGATGCTATAAAGAACAATATTGAATAGGAACCTGGAATGTTAAATCCATGAATAAAGGCAAATTGGAAGTGGTAAGTGGGAGATGGCAAGAGTGAATGTTGTCATTTTAGTAATCTGTGAACTAAAATGAACTGGAATGGGTGATTTTAATTCAGATGACCATTATATCTACTATTGTGGGCAAAAATCCCTTAGAAGAAATGGAGTAGCCATAATAATCAACAAGTTCAGTTCAGTTTAGTTCATTTCAGTCGCTTAGCATGTCTGACCCTTATGACCCCATGAATTGCAACACACCAGGCATCACTATCCATCACAAACTCCTGGAGTTCACTCAGGCTTACGTCCATCCAGTCAGTGATGCCATCCAGCCATCTCATGCTCTGTTGTAGCCTTTTTCTCCTGACTCCAATTCCTCCCAGCATCAGAGTCTTTTCCAGTGAGTCAACTCTTTGCATCAGGTGGCCAGCGAACTGGAGTTTCAGCTTTGGCATCTTTCTTTCGAAAGGAATTCCAGAGCTGATCTCATTCAGAATGGATTGGTTAGATCTCCTTGCAGTCCAAGGGATTCTCAAGAGTCTTCTCCAACACCACAGTT